>MU223579.1:478790-490172 GCA_018584345.1 Thuja plicata
TATTGGAGTTAGGAGCGGTCGGCTTTATAGATTGCAGTTTGATACTCCTAAGGCACTCATGAGCAGCAGTAACCCTAGAGATCTTGGAGAGCTGTGGCATAGGAGGATGGGCCATATTCATCATGGACTACTTAGATTTCTTTGTGAGACGGTGACAGGTGTTCCAGTGGTGAGCACAGAGCATGATGATGTGTGTAAGGGATGTGTGTTGGGGAAGTTTGTGAAAGCATCTTTTCCGAGGAGTGATTCCAGATCTGAGGGTGTTCTTGATCTAGTACATTCAGATGTGTGTGGACCAATGTCGATAAAGTCTCTCAGAGGATATGAGTACTATGTTACTTTTATTGATGATTTCTCTAGGAAGACCTGGATATACTTCTTGAAGACCAAGGATGAGGTTTTCAGTCGCTTCCAAGAGTTTAAGGCTCTTGTGGAGAATTTGACAAGAAAGAAGATAAAGGTTCTTTGGTCAGACAATGGAGGCGAGTACAAAGGAAATGACTTCCAGGATTTCTGTACCAGAGAAGGAATCAAGAGAGAGTGGACTGTTCCTTACAATCCACAGGAGAATGGAGTTGCTGAGAGGAAGAAATGGTCCATATCAGAGGCAGCAAGGGCTATGTTACATGACCACGATATGCCCCACTACTTATGGGCAGAGGTGTGTAGTACAATAGTGTATATATAGAACAGGGTTCCACATAAAGTACTAGGAAAGATGACACTAGAGGAAGCTTTCATAGGAAAGAAGTCAGATGTCGGCCACTTTAGGATATTTGGAAGTTTGGCATATTGTCATAGTCCAGGTGACACCCGTACCAATTTAGATCAAACTGCAAAGAGGGGGTATGTTGTTGGGTACAGTGAAACCTCAAAGGCATATCGGATATTCATTCTAGGGACCAGACGGATCATTGTTCGGCATGATGTCAAGTTCATGGAGGACAAGGCATTTAGAAGGTCCATAGATTTGCCAACAGAAGATCAGAGTAAGCAGTCCACAGAAGCTCCAAGGGTAGCTCAATCGAGTCAAGGGCAGCAAAGCTCAAGTACAGTTACTAGTACAAATGTAGACTCAGGTGGTGAGAGTTCACGGAGTATGGAGCAACTGGTGCAACAGGAAATGGATCAAGAAGATATGGAGGTTGATATTTCATCCTCTACAGTTGGCAGCTGCAACCGCGAGGTTCAACAGAGGGATAGTCAGGAGTTTGTGGGAACTCCTAGGAGGAGTACAAGATCAAGGAAACAACCAGCCAAGTTTAATGACTATGTGGCTTTAGTTAGTCAGTTGGTAGATAGTGAGCCTTCTAGTTATCAGGAAGCTGCACAACAACAGGTTTAGAGAGATGCGATGATTGAGGAATATACCTCAATAATGCAGAATGATGTGTGGGAGGTTGTGCCTAGACCAACAGATAGGGCAGTGGTTGGATCACGCTGGATCTACAAGATCAAGCACGGTGCAGATGGTAGCATCGAGAAATACAAGGCAAGGTTCATGGCAAAAGGGTTCTCTTAGAAAGAGGAAATAGACTGTGAGGAGACATTTGCTCCTGTGGCTAGGTATACTTCTATACAAGCTGTGATCTCAGTTGCAGCACAGATGAGATGGAAGATCCATCAAATGGATGTCAAGATAACATTTCTTAATGGTGAGTTGAGAGAGGAAGTATACATAGAGCAACCAAAAGGCTTTGTAGCACACAGCAAAGAGACCCATGTGTGTAGATTGAAGAGAGCTTTGTATGAACTCAAGTAGGCTCCTAGAGCGTGGTATGAGCCCATTGATACATACTTGCAGGAAATGGGCTTTGTGAAGAGTGAGGCTGATGCGAACCTCTACTACTTGGTGGTTGGGGGTGAGGTTCTCATTCTTGTTGTATATGTGGATGACTTGTTTCTTATAGGTTCACTAGGGTTCATAGAGGAGTGCAAGAGGGATCTTGCAGCAGAGTTCAAGATGAAGGACTTATGACTTATGCACTACTTTCTAGGCATGGAGGTTTGGCAGACAGATGGAGAGATTTTCCTTGGGCAAGGGAAATATTGCTTTGAAATCTTGAAGAGATTCAGGATGAAGAATTGCAAAGCCATGTCTACACCCATTATCACGAATTGGAGAAAAGTAGATACATCTAGTGAGAAGGATGTAGATCCCACCTTATATAGGCAGTTGATTGGTTCGCTGATGTATTTGGTCAACACCAGGCCAGACATAGCATTTGTAGTTAACTCTCTTAGTCAGTTCATGGCGGAGCCAAAGAGAGTGCATTTGACAGCAGCTAAGCATGTGTTGCATTATTTGCGTGGTAGAGCTGAGTATGGGATCATATATGTTCAAGGTGAAGGTATAAAGTTGATAGGCTATACTGATGCAGACTGGGCAGGCAGTACAACAAACAAGAGAAACAGTTTAGGGTGTTGTTTCAGTTTGGGATCGGAAGTTGTCTCTTGGTTCAGCAGGAAATAGAAGTCCGTGGCTTTGAGTTCTGCAGAAGCAGAATACATAGCAGCTAGCATGGCGACGTGTGAATCTATATGGCTTTAAAAGTTGCTAGTGGCCTTGTTTGGCTAGAGAGTTGAGACTACTGTGATACATTGTGACAATCAGAGTTGCATCAAGTTGTCTAAGAATCCAGTGTTTCATGATAGGTCTAAACATATAGACATCAGGTATCACTTCATCAGAGATTGTGTACAATGGGGGATTGTTCAGCTACAGTACATACCTACAGAAGAGCAGGTAGCAGACATTCTAACAAAGGCATTGGGGAAGGAAAAATTCATCTTCTTCAGAGATAAGTTGGGTGTCCTGCAGAAGAGCTTCCTCGCTAAGAGGGAGTGTTAGCTTGTTAGCTTGGATAGTTGTCCCACGACTTGCTAACAATAATTAATTAACTATTAATTATTTGTTTGTTTGATTCCCCTAGGTGACAACTTGCAACAACTTGCAATTAATTTTTTGATTGGTTGTTGGGTTGTAATTTATCTCAGCCATTGATTGAGAATTAATCTTAGCCGTTGGTTTACCAACGAGGGTAGTATAAAAGGGGGTCTAGGGACATTTGGAGAGATATCACACCAACACAAGTTGGAGAGCATTCGCAGTGTTAGGAAATGAGTTTGTAGTGATAGCAAACAGTCTTGCAGTGTTAGCAAGGGCGCAGTGATAGTGTTGGGGATAGTAGTGGAGGAATATCAGCAAGAGGAGTTAGGAGATTGTCTAAGTTTTGCCAGTGAGAGGCAAGGAATTTTGTATCTCTTAATTTGCTGAAGATTAATATATATTTCTCATCTGCAGTATTGGTTTTCCCTTTGGGGTTTTTCCAGGGATGATTTGTCCAAAAATATTGTGTTCTTTGTGTTGCATATTTCTTTTCGTATTTTTATTGGTGAAGTTGCAGTTGTGTTATTTTTTGATATTCATATGTAAATTTATTTTCAGCAGTTAAATAATCTTTATGAGATAGGAGATTAATAATCAGTGACTGCAATAGGAATTTTCACATTTTAGTTGTACCAACTAACAAACTCCCCCCCCCGTGTGTGTGTGATTTAAGAAAGAGTTACAATATGAGGAGTTGGAGCTTTAAGAGTGTGAAGAGTCATCATCAACTATATTGCAGACTAAATATATATCATTGTTCAAAACATATTATTATATGACAAAAGAGAAGACAAAAGAAAAAACAACATAACCAAAGCTAGCTATTGTCACTAGCTTTTTACATTGTTGTTCACCTCATAAGAATCTTAGTAATAAGTTCAAATGGGTGGATCTATTTCACCTTCCAAATAAATATATTTTGACTTTGGATTATAGTCGAGACTTTTAGCAACTACCTATGTCACTATCAAGTGCTTTTTTCTTGCAATGTTATGTTAATGTTTAAAAATCTCCAACTTAGCTTTGTTAGAGTTGTTTCTTCTCTAGGGGAGGAAATGCACATTCAGATCTATAGATGATTGTTTTTTATTAAGGTTCAAGAATGTTTTGAAGTAGGCCAAATCCCTATTTTCAATATGCTACCGTAAAGATTAAAAACCAGAAAACTAGCAATTCTACATCAAAGTAAAGATATAAAAAATTAGCAAAGAGCAGTAGACAAAAAAAAATATTAGTTTGAATTCTTTAATGCCTCTGTTTCCTTAGCCTCTAGTTGAGTCATATTGAGGGAAAGTTTTTTCAGGTCCTAGATATCTTGAGTAGATTTATCTACCTTCCTTTTAAAGTTTTGTGAGGTCCTAGATATCTTGAGTAGATTACTCTTACTCGAGCCTTTGTCCTCATCCTACCCCTTCATCTTATCAAACAATTCAAAACCAACTAGAACCCCTTCCTGCTAATTACTTTCCATTTTCCTAACCAGAGTATTGAGACTATCAACAAAGCTCTTAGCCACTCTATGGTGAAAGGTAACAAGGGAGATGAGGTTTTCGTTAATATTTTTAAACTTATCTTCCAAGTGTTGAATTCTCCCTTCATAATCCTTTTTCAGAGCACCTATAGTTCTCATAGTCTTATGTATAGAGTCAACAATAAACTTCCTTTCCTCCACACTCCACTAACCTTCACTATTTTTTTCATGTTTTCTACTAACCATCTTGAGCTTAAGATTAATGTCCTTTATCTCATGGAAAATTTCGTTGTTCATCTTGAAACTATCTACAACAACATTGGTAGCAATAGCTAGCACATCATTGAGGCTTTCCCTGTTAAGGTTAAGGTAAGGTGAATCAACATTGAGATCCATCACTTCATTAGGGGTCTCCCTTCCCTATTTATTATTGGCTCAGACTCTTCTAACAAACTATGAATAGACTGGTCTGTAATAGTTTTCTTCTTAGAAATAAGGGAATTGTTCATTTTTGTCTTGGACACTTGAGATCTCCTCTTCTTCCTTTGCAACTTCTAATTAGACTCATCCACCTTAGTCTTCCATACATACTCTTTAGAATAATGACTCGTCGAATCCTCATCCGTAGAAATAGACTCAGGGAAGCTTTGGAAGGGAAAGATAGGGATTGTATGTGTTCATTGATCAAAAGAAAAAACCCCTCATGGAGAACCAAATTTTTCTTAGGATAATTCTTAGGATCCTTTATGCTAGCATTAATCAAGGCAAGAAAATGGAAAAGAAAGGAATTTTTTTCCCTTTATTCGTAAAGTGAATCAACAATACACTATGGTGACCAAAAGCCCTAGTGTATCAATCATCCAAAGTGAAGTGTCTCATCATTACCTCTAACACAAAAGGCCACACCGACTAGATTTGGCCGATGTTAGAGGTGCTCTAGGATATTTTTATTAGCTTCTTTCTTTCAATCTCTTCTTTATGAAATTCTTTTACATCTACCTCAAATAATTTCTTGTCCCTAAAAAACTTGGCTTCCTTTAGTAGACAACCAAATAACCTCCACTATGAGATTCTCATCAATATCAAAATTTCTCCCAAAGAGAGAAATTTTCCCATCTTCCAAGCTTTAGACAACTTTGCAGTAAATTTGGGGTCAAAGCTGTGGAACTTCAAGAAAGGGGGTCACTCCTCCCTACTTAAAATTTCTCTAGATGGTAGCATCATTCCTAAACTCATCACAGTTTAAGGGTTCAATTCTTCTTCTATCTCCACCCATTCTCACCAAAGTTGTCAAAATACTAGACAAAACAAGATAGAAGTCGAAGCACATAAAACAATCTCTCGTATCACCCAGAAAGATTGGGAAGGGCTACAAAAATGATATCTTTAAGACCCCTTAGCTTATAAATCCATCCACATAAAAATTGAAATCAAAACCAACACTGACAACCTCATAATTAAACCAGAGGAGATTGAAAAATCTGCACATGATGTTCAACAGGTCAAATAACTGACACGGGGGTGAATAAGTTATTCTCAAAATTATTTTCACAAAATTTATTGAACTAGTAAATACTTAATGCAATCATAAACTTCTAACAAATATGAACATGAAGGCATTAAACATAAGAACCATGAACATTAGAATTTACATGGAAACCCAAGATGGGAAAAACAACAGAGAAACTAATTCTCATGAAAAGAACACTGATTATGGTGACATTGGTTAAGGTAACTTTTACAAGGGCTCATTGTTGGTTTTCTCACTGCAGATGAGGCTCACTATCAGTTTGGCTAGCTACCCATAAATTATAAATGCTTACTATCGGTACAAATAGGCTCACTACCAGCACCAATAGGTTCACTGTTAGAAAATATGAAATGAAAATGAATCCACAACTTAAATAACTATCACCAATAATAAGCAACATAAAATGATGTAAAAAACAACTACCGAATGTAAAAACTCGCATATTCATCAACCCAAAGATCTTCCCTTGTTAGATTCACATTCACTTCACATCTTACTCACATAAAAGCATGTCACAATAAATAGAATCATTTCTCTCTTATACCGTGTCATGTAAACAATTAGGTCAGCCTAATTATATTTTAAATAGGCCACATGGAATAACTCCCTGGGTGGTAAGGATTGAAATTTTGACCAGCTCTCTCAATAAAATATGCCTCACTCACAATCAACACGCTATACCAACATTGAGATCTTCAAAACCAACAGATAGGAACTATACATTATAATGCAAATAATTGAACCGAAACACAATGACCATTCTCGAGATTGGGCCAGACCCGAAATAAGTGAACCACAATATGTTGCGAGACCAAAAAATCATTTAGAACACAATCTACCAGATCACCAAAACATCCAATCAATATCAAAGCATGAAATATGTTGAGATCAAGACAAAAACAACAACAAATGCATCGACATCACATTCTAACACATGATTCCTATCATATCTCATTAAGGAATTAACTTCCACTGGCACATAATTCATAGGGATCCAAGTCATCTATTAATGTGCATGAAACAAATTATTTATAAAAAAACCGCCTCTCTATTAGTTTCGTGGAAAGATTGAGAAATATGAAATTTTTCAAAAGAGTTAAGGATCACCAAGGAACTGGTAATCCACTTATCATTGGTCCAAGATGGTTTTTGGAAACTCTTGAGGCACTAAATAACATTATTTGAATCTCCTTCTAACTACACCATCTTGCAATTCAAAATTTAGCCAATATTAAACGATAGTAGGAAACAAGTGCTTCAACTAGGTGGTTAGTATAACATCCAAAGGGGATCCGTAGATGACTATTGGTTCCTCTTCAAATAAGATTATAAAATTGTCCTTAGGAATCTCACAAATAGAAAAGGCTTTAAAAATAACATACAAATAGGTGAGCCCATAGTGAAACAAATTTAACATAATCAATTCGTTAATAATATAATTAATTTTAAATGCATAAGGTTCAAGATTTTATTTATTAGGAACCCTCATTACAAAAGCATAGATAGTGATTTTTTTAAGAAAGGGTTGTCATGGAACCTAGTTTTGTTTACTTTTCATTATGTAGCCTTTGCATTATGATGCATGTAAGGACAAATTTATTAATTTTAATTTTCAATTGTTTATTGTGATTTATTTTATTTTTCCTACAATAATTTGGTTTTCTATTTTTTGTTCATTCTTTTTGAGGCTTTAACCATGGGGGTCTATACATAGTAAGATATAAAAATGTTCCAAGTGCTCCTTTGCATTTTTTATAAGGATGTTTTTTGAGTGGACAAGGCTATGACTTCTTGTCATCATAATTATCTTAATTATCTTGTTCATGCTATGGGTGACCCTAAATATTATATTGAGGTGGATAATTATCCTTGATCTAATTGTGCTTATAAAAGAGTGAGCCTGATCATGTCTAGGCTATCAATCTTGAGGAGTTCGACCATGATATTTTTTTTCTTCAATAAAAAATTCCTTGATTTGTAATTTTTTTGGATTTTAAAACCACATTATCCTTTCTTGAGAACTGGGTATATCATACATGATAGCTAAAGGAAGATATGAAGGTTTTTTAGTTGCAAATCATTCCTTTTATATGTTTTTTTTTTTTTTTTCTAGAATTGCATATTAAAATTTACTTTTCAAAAGAGAGGACATTATTTTAATAATTAAACAACTTATCAATTAAAACATTGAAATGTGGGGCTTAACCTAATTAAAGGTATCCCATCTTAGAGTTTATTTGGTCTTGTCTTGTAATACCCACCCCTTAGTTTTCTTTTTTGTTTCAATTTCTGAACTCTTTTAGGCATTTTCATGTATGTGTTGGTTATTTCGGTTAGTTTTAAAGATATTCATGTTTTATCTTTCATTATATTATTGATACTTTGGATGGTGGTGTTATATCTTGTGTTATAGTAGATTTATGATTATAGCATGTTTGTTATGTATATGTTATGATGCCATTTTGATTATGGTTTTCTAACAATACTCACCCTATAATTGTATGCACATGGATCGTTGTTATGTTTTACATTATTGTTTGGTGTGCTTAGTATGGTATGCAATAGAGACGTAGTTACTTTCTTTGGTGAGTTCCACATGATAAAATGGTCTCAACCATCATTTGTGATATTATATGTATAAATATGTTCATGTTCGTGATGACAGGTTTGCAGGTACTAGGCTACATCTTCCTTGAATTGGTAGGAGTGAGCATGCCCTATCTCAATATCTCAATGGTGAGAGAGGGGAGATAATATTTAGGCCTAAATCCCAACCCTAAACCCTTATTTTTTCCTAGAATTGAACAAGAATTTGACTGATTATCCCATCTAAATCCATCAAGTTACATGGATTCCTAAGCCTTTCTGTGTGTGCTTAAGTGTATGTTTCAGTTGTTTTATGTTTCAGTGGTTTTCTGTTTGGATGGTTTTCAATTGATTTAATGAGTATTTTAGCTTGTTTTAATTAATGATTAATTATGGTAAAAATTAATGTTAATAATTGTAACTTTGATAAGGTTAAAACATTGATATATTAAATATACGACTATTTAATAATTAAATGTTAATTAAATGCCTATATTTAATTAATTGGCTTAATTATTAAATCTTAATTTAATAATTGAGATTTAATAAATATTAAATCCAATAATTGTAATTAATTGTGCAAATTGAATTATTGAGTATTACTCTAGTTGCATGATTAATTGAGTTATTATAAATTGAAATATTCTCATGCATTTTTAATTATGACCTTTTTTTATATTATAAAGTTGAGTTGTGCATTGTTTTAAGTAAAATTGAAAGTAAAGCATTTCTTTTAATTTTTAATTAGATAATTAATATTTCAATAGGGTTTCAATTTTTGAAAACCTAATTGCCTAGTTTTCTATAACTTTGAATTGAAAGCTATTTTGGAAGGTTGTTCAATTAGGGAGAAGGAGAAATCAGGTGATTGGAGATTTGTTGAAGGCTTTGAAGAATTTTGGAGTTGTGAATTTTTTTGGATTTGAATTGGATCTTCTCTTCAGTTACTAAGGTAGGATCTTGATCTTGATAATTCTAGCTTCCAAAACCTTGTCTTCTATGCATCTGGAATGCTTAGATCTTGTGTTTGAGTCTTCCTTGGTTGTTATTCTATGTTTTGCATTGCTTAAAATTGGAAGA
Organism: Thuja plicata; assembly: GCA_018584345.1. Classification (NCBI taxonomy): domain Eukaryota; kingdom Viridiplantae; phylum Streptophyta; class Pinopsida; order Cupressales; family Cupressaceae; genus Thuja; species Thuja plicata. The sequence continues at coordinate 488,349 of MU223579.1, forward strand.
ATAGGGTATTGGATAATTTATGTAGTTTTTCCTTCATGATTGCATGAAAGATCTATGTTTTCAGCTTAAGGGTTTCATTTAATTTCTTTGGTTGTAATATAGGCATCAGGGTTTTCATTTGGTATGATCTAGTTTTTAAAACTACCCTTAGGGTTTCAGATCTATGAATGAGGTTTTTCTTTGGGTAAAATTTTGATATTGTTGCCAAAAATGGTTTATAGCCTTCAGATCTGTAAATCCCTTTCCTTGGAAAGAAGAAATTTCACCTTTACCAGGTTCCTGGCCAAAAACCAGACCTAGATATGCATGGAAACAAAATAATAAGGTTAATTGCATGTAAGGATTTCACTGGAAAATTAATATTAAATGCTTATCATTTTCTTGTTTAAATCAATTGTTTGCTTTTAGATAAATCCTTCAATTTTCTTCCTATCGAGCTATTTGATGAAAATATATCTCTATTATTGGAAAAATATAGTTAAAAACAAATAAAATATTGTACTTGCTGTAAAAAAAAATACAGACTGATGTAAATTTAAATAGATATAAAAAAATATTATTAAATTAATGCAAGTCAAATTAAATTAAATTAACAAGTAAAAATGAAAATTTAAAACAAAGTAAGTTTTCTTATATATATATGTGTGTGTGTGTGTGTGTGTGTGTGTGTGCCAGCAAGAAGTTGAGTCCACTTTTTGGCCAAAAAATGGAAATATTTTTCCTATTTTTTCAAATTCATCATGTTTGAGATGAATATTTGAAGCACTTAGAGATTGAATCTTAAAAACATTCAGTAATAGAATTTGTATTACTCGAAGTCTACTTTCCAAATATGTAATTTATTTTAATACCCAGATGATAAAATTTGATGTTCAATAGTAATTACAAAAAAATACATTCTAAAACTCACTGTTTTAGGACCATACTATGCCCGTGTACGGCACGCAAAATTTGACCTAAATGAAACTATTTATCTTAATCCTTTTGGGATATGGTATGTAACATAGCTAAGATTGATGACAATATTTTTTTGTTGAATATGTTTTTTTTTTATTAGTTTTTTATTAGGCATAATTGTTGTTTTTAAAATCTCTCATGTACGGAAAGCATAATTTGACCAAAACATATGATTTTAAATTTTTTTTTTTTTAAAGTGTGTAGAATTGTCTCTAGTTTGATGTCATATAATTTTTTTTGTGAGAAAATTTCAAATAAAAAAGTTATTAAAATAACAAAATATCCTATTATCTCTAGTTTATGGACCTATTTCAGTAGAAATTCAATGAAAAATAGAAGTTTTAATCAAATTTTTTAAAAAATACATATTTGGAATTTGCACAGTCTTATCTATAATGGGTTTTTATTTTGTCAAAATATTCCTCTGAAAAAGTCTTCAGATATATGTCTAAAGTCCTTATTTTGTATGGACACTAGCAGAGCCTTCAAGTTGCAGGTCAAACCAGGTCCAAGGCTATGGTTCGGCTACCCAAGCCTCTTTTCAAACCAAAAGCCAACAGTAAAAGCGGGCTTGAAATTCATTTTTTTTAGAAATGAGATCTCGTTTAGTAAACATTACCCCATTTACCTTTTTTCAAATTCATAGCATATAATTGAATCGATGCAAGGTTTTGTATAAAAAGTAATATTTTTTCAAAATAGGACCCCGCTTTGAAATGGGGTCCCATTTCATTTTTCAAAACGGGAGCTCATTTTGAAATGGGATCCCATTTCATTTTTCAAAACAGGACCCCATTTTTAAAATTTTAGGCTCGAGACCCCGTTCATTCTAAGCGGGAACCTGTTTTGTTGATTACGATTTCGCGA
>MU223579.1:490306-503797 GCA_018584345.1 Thuja plicata
CATGGGCCTCAAGGTACCGCAGAGACCCACAGGGCCACAGGCCATGGGCCTGCGGATCCACCGTGGGAAGCCACGATGGGGACCGTAGGGACCCACAGACTCGCGGGCTTCCCCACATGCCCTGCGGGCCAAGCCCTAAATAGGGCTGCAGGGAAATTTGGTGGGGTGGGGCCGAGACCCCCCCAATGTTATAGTTTTTATTTTTATTTTAATTTTAATTTTTTTATTAAATTAAAATTTTTATTAATAAAATTAGTTATTATTATTTATAAATTTTTTTTATTATTAATATGTTAGTTTATTTTTATTAATTGTTTTCGATTAAGGTTAAAGCAGTTTTTGAAGGGAATAGTAACCCTTTACAAAATACTAAAGATAGACAAATAGCAAAAAAAATAGAGATGAACAGACAAAATCAGAAACAAGAGCTGGGGGAAAGGAAGATAATGCATATTGAACCCCACCAGCAAGAGCACCCTAGCAAAAGATGATAATAGAAAATCAGTCCCAGCAACCAAGATCAGGTCTGCTTCAAGATCTCAGTAGACTCATCCATCACAAATTTATATTTCTCGATGGCTTCTTTGGGATCTGTAATATCTTTAGATCTCCCTTGTTTCACTTTTTTGGCACTTTCCCTTGTATGAGTCCCTGGGCCAGCAACGCTGGGATCAATAGTATTATCCAAATCAACCACAATAGTATTGGAGTTCCCATCTAGCACAGAAAGAAGAGCCCTGAGATTACTGTCAGTCACTTTCATTCCCTCATAATTGTTTTTCATCATTCTGTTGAGGGTTTCTTCAATGCTCTGGATGCGGCTTTCAGTGGTACGCTAGCAGAAGTTAACCATAGTATTGATCCTCAGTTCAAGTTTCTCCAGTAATCTTTCTTCCAAATTCTCCTTCTGATCTACCTTGTCTGCATCTTATTCCAAAGATTTTTCAAGCAGGATGGCCAACTTATTAACCCTGTCCTGGAGGTCGTCATAGTTTCCATTGATGTATCTTATCTCTTCTAGAAGCCAGGTGTTCAACTGCAGATCCATATCAGCCCTTTCCCTAACAACTTGCATAAACCTGCAGGGATATTGGGTTTTGTCAGTCTCATTGCCATGACTATCCCTAGTTTTTCCTTTACCCTTTTGATTGTCCTCGGACCCCATAGCCTTGTCATCTTTCGAAGTCCTTCCCACAAAAGACACAGACTCTGCGTAGTTCACCAGAACATGGGTGGTATCAGAATTACCCTTTTATTTAGTCTTCAGGCTAAGTTGACTGAGATTCATAGCAGAGGAATTAGGTCTTTCCACCTCCACATCCGTAGGGTCATGCCTAGAATTATTTTTCTCCTGGTCCCCCGTTTCCATTCCTTCAGAGCTGCCTTTACTACCTTTCTCACTCTCCTCAAAGGAATCAGAAGCTTCCTGCTCAAGGGCCTCAGTGTCTTCCTTTGTTTCCATTTCAGCTTCTTTAGAGAGGAATTTAGAGGCTTCCCCTTTTTGTGTTCTTTTCCTTAGCCTCTGTTTCATTGTCCGTGCACATGCCTTCCTCCTCTGTGAGGATCTTGATATGCTCCTCACTGCCAATATTGACTCTCCCCTTCTTCTTACTACCAGATGTGTTTCTCTTAGAAGGAAAAGGTCTTTTACCTTTCTTTCCTCTATTTGAATCTTCTTCTTTTGGATTGTCCTACATCTTAAACTTAGCATACTCATATATCAACAAGATAAGCCTGTCGTGGAGGATAGGCGAGGCAGCATTCTTTCTGTTCTCCAAAATACTATTTTCTAGAGACTTAAGAAGAAAAAAAGGGAAAGAGATTCTCCTATTGTAGAGGAAATGATTTATCAACATGAAATGAAAATTGTAAACCCTAGTATACCGACCCTTTAGGGTAAAATACTACATCATAACTTTGGCAACCTTGGCCCAAAAGAGTTTCATATGGTCCCGCATGAAGAAATCTCCCAATTGTTTTAGTAGAATTTTTCTTTCTAATTTAGACTTAGGGTAGGTTTTAGCAGTGTTTTTATCCATGACAACCCCTCTATAGTGTTTCAGACCAGACAAACTAAGACCCATAATTTTAGAGATAAGTTTTTCGGTTACCCTAAAAGTCTTACCACACAGAGTTACCTGGCCATTGTCCCAACTGTCCGCAAATTCCTTGGAGATGTCCTTATCATTTCCGTGGAGTCTCTCCATATACTTTGTTACCCCACCTTGCCTAAGTCTCTTCCAGAATTCTTTTTCTTTCCTCCATTTGCAGACCGACAGTTCTTCCCTTTTCAGCTTTCCTCCCATACTGCTAGAAAACCAGAGATCAGAATATGACAGAGCAGAAACAGAATGTGGTTTTTGTGAATGAATGATAGTGAAATTCCATTCATAAATAGAAATGATATCACTTCTCCCATAATTTTTATAATTAATGCACTTGCTATCGTGCATGCCAAGCTCGAAATTGATGCAACTTTGATTACAACCCTTTCTTGTCATCATTATTGGGAATATTTTTGGGTTTGTGCCAAATTTGATCGTACTTCACCAGATTAGCGATATCAGTATCTAATCCCTGATAGCCATTCCATACTCTAACATCATCACTAAAAGCACCCACATTAGCCAGTCTATCAACCACGCAATTGGACTCTCTATAGGCATGACTTGCATAGGTGACTTTGAATCCATCCGTCAGAGTTTTAATTTCATTAAAGATATGACTAGTATTCCATGAGTTGGAATTAATACCATTAATACAATTTATTGTATTCAATGAATCTCCTTCCAGCCAAAATTTAGGGTATTTCTGCATTTTAGCAAGTTTACAAGTATTAAGGGCCGCCATGGCTTCTGCCATATGACTTGTTTGATAACCTATAGGATGAGCCAAAGCCGCAATACACTTTCCTTCAGAATTTCTTGCTATGCTCCCACATCCCGCTCTGCCAGGGTTTCCTTTAGCCGCACCATCAAAATTCACTTTGAGCCATCCAGGAGGAGGGGAGCTCCAAACAGCAGACTCCTGGGGAGAAATAGGGGCTTTATATTTTGAGTTGAAATCCCAAATCTGAAAGATCTCCTTATCATTAATCCCTTCCAAGAGCTTAGGTTTTATCTTGATTGCAACTTTATTGTTTTCATTAACACTGTTGATTATTTTAGATCCTATCAAGCTAGGAGTATAATTTTTTCCTCAAAATATCCTATTATTCCTTTTCTTTCCAAATTCTCCATATAACATGAGGCCCTGTATAATCCCAGGCAAGTTTTCCCAGTTGGTGTTTGAAAGGAGATCTCCATTGTTCCAGAAAATCTTGAATAGTATTGGGGAACACCCAGCTAACTTTCCAGTGTTGTAACACCACCCTCCAAATATACTTAGTGAACTGACAATGAAGAAGAAGGTGAGTAAAGGTCTCAGTTTCTTGTTTGCAGAGATAGCATCTATTAGGGATAATTCATCCTCTTTTCTTCAGATTTTTAGTAGTTAGGATTTTATCCTGAGTAAACAGCCAATAAAAGAAGTTAATTTTAGGGATTAGACAAGTAAACCAAACCTTAGCTCCTTTAGATTCCTCCTCCATTGGGTTGATCATCGAGTAGGCAGAGGCCACAGAAAAGGTGCCACTAGGATTAGGGGCCCAGATTAGCTCATCTTCTTTATTGTTTTTAATGACCCAAGGAGAAAGATCCAGGTTAATACTTTTTAGGATGGGGTCAATATCATTTAAGTTTAGCCATTTATTTTCCCTCCAGTAGTCTACCACTTTACTACCAAATATAATTTTACACATGATCGCAATGTTATCCATGCCAGGGTATTGGATTAGAGGTTTATCTCTGAACCAAGGATCATCCCAAAAATTAATTTTCTGCCTGTTGCCAACTCTCCATCTGGCCCCTTTAGCAGCTAGGGGTCTAGCCTTCAATATGCTATTCCAAATATCTGAGCCCTTAACAACATTGGGACAAGAGAGGAAGAATCAATAGAGGGAGAGTCAAACAGATATTTAGACTTAAGCATTTTATTCCAACCTTTCTCTCCTTCAAATGTTCTCTAGCATTGCTTAGCTAGGAGAGCCAAATTAATGTCCTTTGTTCTTCTGATACCCAGACCACCAAGTTTGACTGGCTTACAAACTTTTTCCCAAGCCACAAGGTGAATTCTATCTTTAACTTTAGTTCCTGACCATAAGAATCTTTTCTGGATTTTCTCAATAGTATCTACAAACTTAGAAGGAATTTTGAAAAGAGACAAGGCATAAACAAGGAGGTTTTGGAGGGATCTCTTAAGCAGCAGGATTTTTCCAGCATTGCTAAGGAGATATCCTTTCCAACCAGCAATTTTATTATAGAACATGTCCACAATCGCCATCCAGAAGGAATGAGGAGGTTTACTCCCCAAAGGCAGGCCCAAATAGCTTGAGGGGAGAACAACAATAGAATAGCCCAGGATGGTCGTCATTCTCCTTTGCCGATATAGGGGAGTGTTGAAGAAGAAGAGGGAGCTTTCATCCCAATTAATTAGCTGACCAGTAGCTGAGGAATAAGAATGAAGAGCTTCTTTGATAGCTATACCTTCTTTAATAGAGGAAGATCCCATAAGGACAGTGTCATCCATGAACTGTTCATGAGAGCTTGGAGGGCAGGAGGACGAAGGGAGAAGACCAAGAATCCTCCCTTACAAAACCCCTTTAGAGAACATTCTCCCAAGGCTCTTAGCCATGATAGAAAAAAGAATGGGGGAAATAGGGTCTCCTTGGCGGAGGCCTCTTGATGGAAAGAAGAGATTAGAGGCAGATCCATTTACCAGCACAGAAATAGAAGGGGACCCAATGATTTGCTAAATCAGACCAATCACTTTCACAGAGTAACCAAAGGTAGATAGAACTTTACAAAGAAATTTCCAGTCCACTCTGTCGTAAGCCTTAGATAGATCCACCTTCATGAGGAATCCATTCCTTTTCGAGACCTCCAGTGAGTGAATGTTCTCATGAACTGAGATAATTGAATCCAGGATTTGCCTACCTGGAACAAAGCCATTTTGCTGGGGGGATATTAAAAGCGGGAGAATTTTTAGAATACGGGTCATGATAACTTTAGAAATAATCTTGTAGAAAGTGTTACATAAGCTGATAGGTCTAAAGCTATCAGCATTATCCACTCCTGGTCTCTTAGGGATGAGGACAAAAAAGATGGAATTAACTTCTCTCAGCAGAGAGCCAGATCCAAAGAACTCTTTAACCGCATTTGAGATGTCTTTCTCCACAATATACCAAAAGGACTGGAAGAAGAAGGGAGGAAATACATCTAGGCCTAGAGATTTTTCTCCTTCAAAAGAGAAAATAGTCGCTTTTATTTCCAGAGTAGATGGAATTTTAGCCAACATCTTATTATCCTCTCTAGAAAGGATACAAGGGATTGAGTCCAGCAGCTGATGTTGATTGTCCTCAGAGAGGTTGGGGTCGGCTTTGAGAAGGGAGGAAAAATACCCACTTAGTTCTTTCTTAATATCCTCTTCCTTGCTCAATTTACCCTGATTACCATTTATATGTTCTATTCTTTTAGCAACCTTGTGCTTCTGGGCAGTAAGGTGGAAGAACCTAGTATTTTTATCACCCGCTCGGAGCCAAAGTTCTCTAGAGTGTTGTCTCCAAAAAACCTCCTCCTTAGAGATAATATTGTGATAATCTACTAGAATTTTATTTTCCTTAATTTTGTTGTCCTCAGTCAGGCCCTCTTGATCAATAGTTCTTTGAATTTCTTCTAGATCAGCTTGGATCAGACCTTTATTTTTAAAAATATCTCCAAACTCTTCTTTATTCTAGAACTTCACTCTGCTTTTGATATTTTTAAGTTTTTGAACCACTCTATACATCGTTGTTCCCTCCACTTGGATATTCCACCATTCTTCTATATGCTTAGCAATGTTAGGGTGCTGCATCCTCATTTTTTCAAATCTAAATGGATAGTTCCTCATCCCCGAAATAGGATTTGCTTGAATAGATATAGGAGAGTAATCAGATCCAACTCTAGGAAGAGAAGACAAAGAATAGTCATAGAGAAAAATCTAGTCCAAAGTCAGAAGGGCTCTATCCAGCCGGACTTGAATCAGATTATCTCCAACTCTTCTGTTAGATCAAGTAAAGCTACTGCCTCTAAGTTCAAGGTCCAGAAGGGCCTGGTTATTGATGAAATCCATAAGAGCTACTCCACTATCAACTTGAGAAGAGATACCCCCCATTTTTTCAGAGTCAGTCAGGGGAGTATTAAAGTCTCTAGCCACCATCCAATAATCATTCTTGAAGTTACTTCTTTCCACTTCCAGTTTGCACCAGAATCTATCCCTTCTAGTTTTTGAGTTGGGAGCATAAATGTTGGAGAGAACCCAAGTGAAACCATCTCGAATATGATTGAATCTTATAGATGAGATATTTCCTTCCGATTTGATAGGATCCCCAAAAATAGTCTTAAGGTTCTAGAAGGCAGAAATACCACTTGAAGCTCCCACTGAGCTACACCTAGTCACACCACAATTTTTAAACACTTTTATCTTTTCAACTTTATCTCTTGTCATTTTAGTTTCTTGTATAAGAATTATATCTGGTTTCTAATCTCTGACTAAGTTTCTCAGAACATCCTGCTTGTGGGGTCTATTTAATTCCCTGATATTCCATGAAATAATTTTCATTTACAACTTTTGGGTGCAATCCTGGACGGTCCTTTGTCTCCCATCCACTATATTTTGTCTACTCTCCTGATGTCTAGTGAAGCTGATTTTAGGTCAGCCTCAAAGAGGTTTTGGAGTTCCCACATCCACTTTCTTAGCTCTAGTTAACACACCTCCTTGGGGCACCCCTGATATACTGCTGGTTGGTTTCTTCTTACTAGTAGAAACCTCACTCCAAGGGTCCCCTCCATCTTCAAACAAAGGGTTAGATTCTTCCATCGAGTCTGCCCAGCTAGGGTTTTTCTTAGGGGTTTAAGGGCTAGGGCTATTATCAGTTGATTTAGCACTTAGATCAATAATAACATCTAAAGGGGACCAAAACTTCTCAATACAAAGGGTTTCCATACCTTTCTGATCTCCAACAATTTATCCTTGTTCAAAGAAGTCCTCTGGTTCAGTTGACTTTGACAGATGAGGGACCTCACAGCTTGTTTGGTTATCATCCCCCCGTGAGGCATTCAAGAGGCTAGCAGCCGCGTCTTTCTCTATATATATCACTAGTTCTAATGATGCAGGAGATGGGGCTTTTGGCACTGGTTTTTCCTTCCAGATCTTTCTTGGTTCCTTCGGAGGAGGGTTTTTATCTTTCTGATATTTGAGAGGGCACTCTATCACTCTATCACCTGATTTCTTGCAGGAAAAGCACACAAAGGGGAGGGATTAAAACTCTACCTCTTGCGACCAAGATCCAATCTTAGATTTAATCACTATATTGCTCGGTAGGTCCGTCGTCTGGAGGATATTGACACAGATCCTAGCATACACCCTTCTTGTTATAGCCGCCATCATAGGATCAATCGATAGGAGATCTCAAAATGAACTAGCCAATCCTCCCAAAATATCTTCATGCCAGTATTCGAGAGGGAGTCCTAGGAATCTGACCCAGACTGGAGCCGAGATAAAGAATCCTGAATCATTTCGAACCAGATTAGGGGACCACTTATGCAGGGCAAGGGAGAATCGGCCTAGCATCCAAGGGCCCTCATAGAGAATATGAGAAAGATCTTCCATACTGGAGAACTCGAATGAAAAGAATCCTTTCACCATTGCAGCGATATCGACTTGCCCTTTCAGAAGCCATTTTCTCTTAGCAAACAATCTGACAGCTTCAATATTAGGTCTACCTCCCACAAACTTGCTTATTAGGGTCATTTCCATAGCCAAAATAGAATGATCAATCAAAGGATCTGGGGTAACAATAGAGAATTCTCCTTTAGCCAGGTTGGATACCACATTAACCGCAGGAAAGGAAGATTTCCCTGTTGGTTTAATCCCGAAGAGGCCCGCCCACTTTCCCTTGGGAACTGACACCCCAGCTTCACAAGATTCTTGAGCTTGTCGAGGACCGTCAGAGGGGCCCTCATTCGAACTACTATCGGAGGCAGGAATTCTAGTTGACTTCAATCCATGGTTAACATCAACCTTGATTTCATTATGCTGGGGAGGGAGCCCACCCGCCAGGTGGAGACTAGAATCCAGAGTAGGTACTGTACCTGCAGGAGTTGCATCGCCTGCACCGCCATGGTCAGGATTTGAAAGCAAGTTCCCGCTCAAGGGTTTCCCGCTCGAGGTTTCCACCATTCAAAAAATGTTGAGATAATTTTTTTATTATTATTATTAATAGTTTATTTAAGTTGATATTAAATTTAGTGAATTAATAGCATTTTTATTATTATTTCAATTAATACTAGCTATTAATTAAGTTTTATAATTAATATGGATTATTGTTATTTATGTTAACTTTAGGATATTTTTATTTTGATGGGATTTCTTATTTAATGTCGTTGAAATTTTGGAAACATATGTTAGTTAGGGGAATATAGTTTCTTTTAACTTGTTTTAAATTATGTAATCTTGAAATGATCTATTTTGAATGCTTGACTTGAACGCTTATTTTGAAATCTTTTATTGTTATGTGGATGTTTTCAATAACTCTCATTCGCATTTAAACATGAATTTCTTTTACGTGCAAACTCTTAGACAACTAGCTTTTCATTGTCAACTGTGACTTTTATGATGATATATGTATGTCATTGCGTTCTTTGTGGATTATTTTTTATTGCATCTGAGACTACGCCAAGTTTTATGATGTAAAACCAAAGGTTTTGGGATTTAATTCTTTATGGTGTCTTGTGTTATTTTCAATGCATGTTCCTTATGATGTCAATTTTGGTCTCAATCTTTTTACCCAACCTTGTTTGTCTAAACTTTTCTTATATGATCTTATGAGAGTACTTTAAGGTGTTATGGTTAATTGAGAACCAGTGTATTCCTGTATGAGTAGGAATCAGTGTTGAGATTTATGAAATAGCTTCATGATATTGTTATGAGCCTATGTAGGTTAACTGAGTGTATAAAGGGGAAGTGGCTTGCAATGGGGACTAGGGCCCTAAGTGGCTACTAGGGTAACTCATTGGCAAGTTACTTAATAAGTGAAAACATTAAAGAGGTTTTCCAATGAGCTAATAAGATGTTTGAGTCTCTACCCATGCCTTGAGTATTATTATAGGCTAGGATGGGACTTAGAATCCTTGTCTCACGAAAGGATTACTAAGCCACATAGAGTCAGTTGGGGGCCAGGATCCAGGGAGGACTACTAGGGTAACTCAAGGGTAGACTTATGTGATGAAATTTCCCTACGTGTCTCTGGTACCTCTAGTATTGTGTTGGTCTCTTATTGTGTCTCAGAAAGCTTCTAGGATATTCCTCTTCTTTTAGGTATGATGTCTTGTATATATTTGATGTTACCTTCTTGTTGTATACCCGTGTGAATGGGTTTGATATTATCTCCTCAACACAGTGGGAGTGGACCTTTGGTTCCACGAGGTCGGGTGGTAGTGATTCTTATTACCATTGAGATCTGACATTCTTCTTCATGCTTGGATGATCCTGGTTGCAGTTCTATCTTCTTATTCTTTTGGACACATGTTTAGTTTCTTGAGTTGTATACTCACCATATTTGTATATTGATTAACATCCTTTCAGAGGATGTGTTGTATTGTTATGTAATAGTGCATACCCTATGACTTGTGTAGTGGATGTTGATTCTTTTATGTATATCTTGGGTATCAGTTGTATATGTGGTCTTATTATATGAGATGTATATTATTGGATTCAGTTGATGTACCTTTTATGTTAAGTTCTTTATATTTGTTCTTCGTATATTAGTTTCTTAAGTAATTCTACGTCAAGGAACCCTCGAGATTTGTAACCTTTGTTGAGTTGTATATGTGTGTATGTCTTGTATCTCATTATGTTGCTTCCACATTATTATCGTTATTGTTTATAAATATTTAAATAAAAAATATCTTGTTAACTTAGTTGCATGTTTAGGTTAGTTCTCATGGGTTCCCTAGCAGGGCACTACACTTGGTATCAAAGCCCATGTTGCTAAACTGGGAGGTTGGGGAAAATTATTATTTCCATTAAGTGTTTAGTAGTGCATGTTAGCACATGTATCCTTGTGTCTTTAGACTCATTATCATGATCTCTTTCATGTATGTTGTTCTTCCCACTTGATTGGGGAGTGATGTTTAGTCTTTGTTGTTATAGATGAATACCTACTGAGGCTCGAATTATGGTAGGATCTGTGATTGAAACTCTAGGGTCTCTTGTCTCATCATTTCTCATGAAGTTTGTAATCATCTATAGGGGTGCTCTTTGATAGTGAGAAGATGGCTTTCTTCTTTTGGCCTTGTGTGGTTTGTATGTATGAGGACTTCGTGATGGTCACTGGATGACCTTGTCTGTTATATCATGATATTTGATGTATGTTGTATGTGATATGTTGTGGTGATTGAGTTCTAGTTTGAAGAACTCCTTGTTGTGTGATTTCTTTCTCTTTGAGTAACTTTTGATTTCTCTTGAGTGACCTATTTCTTAGTCTTATGAGTGTGATGTTATTGATTGTGTATGATTAGAATTGCATGTTTTATTGAATTGAATTTATTTGAGTAACATGAATTGTATCATGTGAGTGTTGTAATTATCTCTAAGGGATTATGATTGATTATGCAATTGGAAAATAATTCTTGTTTGTTGAAAATATTGTGCATAGTTTGGAAACATATAGCATTCATTTGGAGGCTTGCATTAATAGATTTGTAATTATACCTTATTATTATAGATCAATTGGGTAAAGGACCTAAGTCCAAAAGTAAATCATGCAATGCATCCATAGTGGAACTCCTGTAACTTTTAGCCTGTTTTGTAGTATTTTACAAAGGATCAATTTAATATTAATGTTAGTATCAGAGTAGAATTCATAATTGCATGAAGTTACATAAAGATGATGTTAAAAATATAACAAGTTGTCTACCTTGAGTGATTGGGTGCATACTCTAATGCATCTAGAGTGAGGCACCTTGGATGTCATGAAGCGACTACTCCCTTGAGTGTGGCTACCCCTAGTCACCTTGTTATGTGAAATTTTATTAGATTGATGATTTATTTTGGTTGATTGATATCTTGTCATGTTGTATGTGGTCAACATTAATTTCTTTTAAATTTTCATATGAGTGGATTAGTCACCCAAATATCTTTTCATTGGATAGTTTTTGGCATTAGTCACATTTGATTTATTGTTGGAATTATATACTTTTATGATTTAATGTTGAACATTGGAAGTTCTTTCTCTTGGGTTTTCCTTTGAATTTTCTGGTTGCTATTCTGAATTTTTGGTGTTGTTGACCATTTTTTGTGACAAGTCTTGTTTCTATCATGTTCATTGTGGACCTATGATAGTATATATAAGGGAGGACATCAAAGAGTTTGCACTGTAATTGTATGTGGGACTGAAAAGCATTACGTAATTGATATGTCTATGTGAGTGTTGCTTTAAATAAGTTTCCATGAACTGTTCAAATTTCAATTTGATATAAACATGAGTATGTGTCTCCTAAAATTAGTGTTAGCATGTATGTATCTCATAATTTTGGAAAGCATTGGAGATATAGACTTATTTAAGAAATACTAGATGATGAATAAATGATCAAGGTGATTTTCGATTTATGCTTAAAACTGAGTTATATTACTCTTCGTGATTCGTTATGTGTATCTTAAAGAAAAGATGGTTGAGTTGACTTGCATTAGTTCTTTCTTGAAGTGTAAATGAGTGATTGTTGTGATTGGTATATTCTTTTGGTGATTGTGGGTGGGGTGTATCTTCTTTTTTAATCCTAACTAATAGGGGATGTAGCACTTCGGTGCAAACCTTTTTGATTCTTTACTTGATTAGTTATCGGCTTCTAGGAGTAATCCTAGTTTTAGGGGAGGAGGATGTAATACCCATCCCTTAGTTTCCTTTTTTGTTTTAGTTTCCGAACTCTTTCAGAAATTTTCATGTATGCATTGGTTATTTCACTTGGTTTTAAAGATATTCATGTTTTATCTTTCATTATATTATTGATCCTTTTGATGGTGGTGTTATATATTGTGTTCTAGTAGATTTATGATTATCTCATGTTGGTTATGTATATGTTATGATGTCCTTTGATTATATTTTTCTAACAATACTGACCCTATATCTGTATGCACATCGACCATTTCCATGTTTTATATTACTATTTGGTGTGTTTGGTACGGTACTGGACTAAGTCATAGTTACTTGTGCTTGGCTAAACAATTGTCTTAGAAACACATAGCATTGGACTGCTACCTCAGGATTTGACACCCTAAATGGCTGCTAAGTAGATTATTCAGTCTCATTTAATTATTGACTAGGGACGTAAACTTGGAATGGTATTTGAAAATTATTTTCTTCAAACCTTCTTGATACTCATGGCTAAACTTATGGAATTGAAATACATTATGATTCAAGAATCTATACTATCTCAAGTGAATGTGTTTACTCTAAGAAAATAGTAATCATGAATAGGGGTTACTCTACTCGCCTATGCTGCAGGAACTGTCCACCAGTTCTGTTACCAGTGGCTGCAGGAATAGTAGAGTTCTATTTACTTCTTAATGAACAAGGAAATAACTTCTAATCTAATAAAATGATTCACTCACCAAGTGGGCCCCCTTGGATGAGTGAATATAAATGCAATCAAGATAAGAGACTGAAACTCAAATTATGCACTCTATTCATTCATGGAGAAAATGTACTTAGAAAGTAAAATAGTGTTACAATGTCAATTTCTATTCTAGAAATTATATCAACTAGCTCGCCACTCTCCCAGAGTTAAAAAAAGTTGGCTTATTTAAAGAGAAACTACACTACTCCCTAAATCTAGGATCAATCCATTAATGAGGATCACTAATAGATACAAAGTGCTCATAACATAAAATATCAAATAGCAATAGAAAGTCTTCAAGTTCTTCCTAGAATATAGCATGCAGTGGTTCTAGATCTGCACGCAGTGTTTACTTAGGAACTGAATTATCTTCTTCCTCCATGAAAGTATTGCGGCACACCCTTCTTCAACTGCTTACTTAATTCCTTCGATAAGATGGCACTTTTGTAGCAACAGTTGTCGTTGACTCCTTCAGCACCACGCTGCCATTTTTGAATTCACCATGACTTGATTCCTACAAAATGTTTAGCACACACAACTTCGGACACAAAAATATATGTTATCATTTAATACTAAGAAAGAAGTGTTAGTTTCTATTTGATACTCTTGCATGACATTCGGCTATAGGAAGGAGACTACCCATAAACATAGCATAGGAGATAGGATTATTTACTAGCATGCAACTACTTATTAGTTGGTTCTTATTATATTGGAATCTCTTCTAAAGAGGGCATATGTGAAG
>MU223579.1:504138-533088 GCA_018584345.1 Thuja plicata
TATATATATATATATATGTCTTTGATATGTGCATTACTATTATTCTATAAGCCTTTATGCATGTTTCT
This sequence comes from Thuja plicata, assembly GCA_018584345.1. Classification (NCBI taxonomy): domain Eukaryota; kingdom Viridiplantae; phylum Streptophyta; class Pinopsida; order Cupressales; family Cupressaceae; genus Thuja; species Thuja plicata. The sequence continues at coordinate 504,207 of MU223579.1, forward strand.
CTTAGGGGTTATGTAGGAAATGGTTTCATAAGTGTTTATTTTTTTCTAACTTGTTTTCTATTTGCATAACTTATTTTTATTCTATAACCTAAGTAAGGATCTAGAGTTGACCAACTTTTGCTCCACACTATAGAAATATGTAAATATTATCTTCCATATTTCCTTTTATTCAAACCAACCATTCTCATAGCACTAGTCAATATGTTTACCAAAAGCTCTAAAACCAATTATTATTACAAGTTGTTGATGGGTCTTTGCTGACCGGGTCTGCCAACAGTCATAAGTTGTCACCGGGTTCCGGGGATACCGGCCAACTCCGCCTGCAAAGGTTGTCTGGGGGAAATAAATTCTCTGGGCCTTCAAGCACTTGGGTGTTGGGTCACGATAGTACGAGGGCTCGGTTGGGAGAGGTGACTATTTTCAAGGGGGATAGCTAGTTTCTTCAACTCAATACCTCTGAAGATTCGATTAAGTAAGGTTTCCCAAAGCATTCTATACTTAGCAAATAAAATGAAAAAGATCCTACAAGGTTAGAAACATTTTATCTAACTATAGTCATGCTTAAATATCCGGAACATCAATAATACTCTGATAGACTACACTGAATACCGAAGAAATACACTACCATCGGCTAGCATTTTATCAGTAGCGGGAGTAAAAGAGGTCGTTAATCTATTTTTAACATATCAGAGTAGAAGACATAAAGAACATTAAAACATGAAATACCATTAACTCAGAAGCAGAAATGCTAACAACATCATTGTCGAGAATTCTTCCTTCTTTATTAATATTTCTTCCAACAATCACTGGTGCATGATACAATAGTGTCTCTAGGGGAGAATTTGACTATATAAAGACCAGAACAATGGAGCATTGAGCTCTACAATTAAAATCAGGAATCACTTGCTATTGCTATGGACAACAAAATCATCAATTTTGCCGACCCTTGGGAATGGGTCGATTTGACTATTTATACAAATCCTTCTAACCCTAACCCTATTTTACATTATGTTCCAATAAAATACAATTTCTGGGGGCCGGTACTACCTACACCACCCTACAAAAGACCTTGAGACGGAATAGGCCTGCCATGTCAGAAGAATAAGACAAGGATATACAGCGGAAGAATCGGTCTCGAGAAGAGAGCCAGGAAAGAGAAAGAAGAAAGTAGGTCCCCCGGGGACTGAGGCTACATGCCTTATAAATGGGAAATGCGGTGCCCTATCTCCAATGTGACAGGTGTACCCTTGAGCGGCACCTCGAGAAGACCACCCTGTCAGAAACCAACCGCTGAGTCAACGCCCCTTGATGTAGCTAACTACCTCCTGACAGCCTTTATTAACCACTTCTGAAAGTGACCGATTGGCCTTGGGGACCGGGACATGGATCACTTTAAGGAATACAAAATTTTGGATCCAGGATTCTGGGATCCGAGAACTTATGTCCCCAAAGAATAAAGAATGCCCATCGCTTGAATTCTCCCCGGCCCCCAGAGAAAGCTCAAGGTTGCTTATTGTCATTGAAAGCCTAGAGGAGGCGAGATATGCCATCTTCATCAATATCCTTCAGGCTGGCCCTTTTGTGCTTGGCCATTTCAACTTGTTCCCCCAGGTCCGAAACATTTTCCTTAAACTCATCTGCCATTCTTGTCGCGTCATGACCACCAAGTATCATGCGGGTTAATTTTGCCATTTGGGTCCCATCTATCCCCTCCAAAGATTGATACCGGGACTTCATTATTTCATCAAAACTCCCCAAAACTGAATCTTCGGGGTTACATGTATCTGTGCTAAGGGGATCAGCCCCGGAAGTCTTTATTACAAAATACTTGTATAAATTGGAAGAATATTTCACTATATTTACCTTATCTTGTAAGGACCCTACCAGTTGCTTGGTCACCTCCAATGTGAGGTCAAGTCTGGAGTGCTCGGTTATCACAAAATCAAATGATTCATCACCCAGAATTCTAGATTCAGAAATCATATCCTCTCCCAAGGTAAGGAGCTCTTCAAGCTCCACCTTCCATGCCTGGTAATTCTCGGCGTCACTCTCCCACTGCTCCATAAGTGTTTCCACTTGATGAATAACCTGCCAGGCTGTGTATAAATCTGGGAGGGTGGACACCAGGAAACGTCGGGTGTTTCCTATCTGCAGGGCAACCCACTCGTCCACTGCTTGGGCTTTCTTTTTCATTACTCGTAGGGAATCTATGTCACTCTATGGTATATCTTCTGAGGTGGAGGTCCCCAGAGGAACTATATTGATGGGTCGGGCCAGCTCAGTAAGCAACCCCATAAGGTTTGCATTCTTTTCCTTTTTAGATTTGAGCCTCTGGGCCTCTTTCTCATATCGGGCCTCCACTGCCCTTGCTGCCTCTTTCAGCAAGTCTACTTCACCTTACTTTCCCCTTTTCCCTAGGGATACCTCTGCAACATTGTAGTCTGTGGGGTCCGCGGTTTCTTCATCGGTGTCTAGGGGAGGTGTTGCCACAATGGCAACTATTTCTCGACCCGGCCCAGTTCGTAGAGTATGAATTTTCTGAGCTTTCTTGGCCTTTGGCGGGGCCTGAACTTGGGCCATCATTTTATCCAGGGAGAGAGGAATCACTAGAGCAGACTGAGCTTTTCATTTTCTGCTTTCCATCAGCCATTGAGGTGGTAGGGGTGGCCTTCTTGCCAGGACTTATTCTCTTGATTCTTCCCCAGTGTTCTGCGGTTGTTGCTCTTCAGCGGCGTGGACCTCATCCGTTCCTCTCCCTGCCTCAACCTTTTCTGAAGCAATATTTTCTTTGATCTCCATCTCCTCAGCCTTGTCCTGTATGTCTATCACCAGATCTGGACCCTGGTAGGCTTCCTCAGGGATTTATTCTTCGAGCTTCTCTTCTTGTTCTTGTTCTTGTTCTTGTTCTTGTTCTTCTTCTTTCAAGGCTTCCCTCTCAGTTGGCACCTCTTTTGGCAGTAGGGGAGGTGTCGGGCCAAGATTTAGAGTTTGGGCCGCCGTGATCACCTGTCCGAAGATCACCCCTGGGAGTGGCCCTTGGAACGTGGCGGCTGGGGTCACGATTATTTCTGAAGGTCCGGTTCCCCTAGCGGATGCCATTTGTTCACCTTGTTTTTGTTGGTCCATTTCCGTACCTTTCATTGCTTGAGTCCCAGAGGCAATATCCGGTTCTGGCTCCTTTTCTTTTGCCTGATGCTCTTGTCCCTGTGTAGGCTCTTTCTCAACATCTTCTTGCTTCGTAGCTTGTTGTTCTATCCCTGGGACCTCTGTCTACATTTGTGTATTGTCCCCCTGTAAATTCCTGAACTCGTCGGTCGCAAATACATCATCAAACTCTTCTTGTGGAGGGGGACTGGCTGGGACTGGTGCAGGCTCTATTTCCTTCTCCAGCTTTGGGGGACTAGAAGAAAGGATCTCTACTTCCTGGGGTCTAGATGCCTCTAACTCCGGCTCTGCCTTGGTCTTTTTGATGAGCCTCTTCTTTCACCGGGTAACCAGAGGTGGCCCTGCATCTCTTATTGCTGCTGCTTCTAGGGGATCTACCCCTGTTGCCTTTACCATCAAGGCAGCCAATGATAGGGAGGAGGGAGGATGAAGCGGTCCAGCCATGAGTGGTGGAGTGACCAGCCATGTTATTAATTGCTCCCTCATTTGCTGGGAGGCTGCCGCCGATTGTTTTATTTGTTCTGTGATGGGGACCTCTTGCGTAGAAGGGGTCATGTCTATCCTTTTTACCTTATCTACACCCTACGAAGAAGTCCCAGTCCCCGGGGTCAATCTGGGTACCGGCGGCGGGATTAACTTTGGTGCCCACTGGGCTGCTCAGCGGGTACTCTCGGGGCACACCTTCTTAAAATAGGCGTGGCTTCTCTCGACCACCTCTCGAGTGAAGTTTTCAATAGTGGGCCCTTCCTGGGCATCCCAGTTTACCGGTGAAAGAACCTTTTTATCGATCCCCTTTTCTTTGTACTGGGGATCTTCAGTGGGAGCGACGTCTGAGAAGTCCGCTGGGAATTTTTGGAGCTTCAGTTTTTGCATCATTTCGGCTGTCATTCTGACATAGTGCCTGCTCCGCACATCCACGTCATCTTGGCAATCTGCCCAGAAGTCCTCCATGTGTATACGATGGGGCTCTGGAGCCCGGGGCAGTTCCGTTGCAATCCTGCCATGCAGATCAAAGTTTTTCCGTGCCATATAAAATTCCTGCAGGTTGTAACTTTTTAGCTCATTGTCTGCCTCCTTCGCGGTGGCCAGACTATAGGTATAATCCCCGCATGTGATCAGGAACGGGATGTTGGGTATTTTCTTAAGGGCAAAGAAGGCATGCACCTCCATCATTTGCCTGCAGTACTCCAACAGCACGATCTTGTCCCCATAGTGTTTGGGCAACAAGTAGGGTTTCCCAGAGAAGCCGGTGACCCTAATGTACATGTGATGTTGGAATTGAATGTAGTAGTGTCCATAACTAATGACTAACTTCATCGCCTCAGTAGATAGGTGGTATCCGGCATCCTGGGTGGGCGTGAGAAGATGGTAGTAAACGAACGTGTCGTTTACTTGGCAGAAGCTAGGGAAGCTGGCCTCCCATTGAATCTGTGAAAAATGGTCCCATGATTCTTTTTGTCCCGGGCCAATCCTGAGCACGCCGTCTATAAGTAGGCCGTTGGAATGGGGCCTCTGCTGTGCTAGGGCCCAAAAAATATAAGAAGACATAGAGAACCTCTTCTTCCTGTTCAACTGCTGGAACTGGGAGTCGACATGGTTGGAGATTATTGCGGCCCAGTCGAAGAATTCTCCCTTGGTGGAGATGTTGAGGAGGAAATAGTACATCCATTTGGAAAATTCTTGGGTGGAGGGCTGCCCAAAGACCTGTGCTAATGCTATTATCTGCATTTGGATGCTCTCCTTGAATTTAGAGTGGGGAATCTCTATCTTCATTCTCTTTGGGTCCCTCTTTGGGGCCTTAAGCCAGTGGGTATTCATGTACACCTGGGCAGCATCCTCCAGTTGTGTGAACTGGGTCAGGGCATTAGTCCTTGTAACTACCATGGTCCTATCAAATTGTGGGATCCCTAGGCTTGCCTGAAATGTGACTGGGTCGAGGGACACCAATGGAGTGGGGTATCCTGTGGGCTCTGCGGCCGCGAGCATAACGGCTCGGACGGAGGAGTTGTAGTTGGCAGCCAATGTTAGGATAAGCTCCGGAGATTGCACGGAGCACGGGAAGCAAGTTGCCTAGAGGATTTCGGAGCCCCCGACATTGATCACTAATTGATCTCTAGCCTGTCGCTGGATGTGCATTACTTTCACCAAGGCCTGCATCTCTTCCCATGTTCCGACATTGGTGTCGATTATCAGCTTAACCTTAGACTCAATCTTTGAGCCCACGATGACGTTGTCCTGTACAAATTTCATGGTGAGGGGCAGCTTTTCTAGGGCCTTCTCCATCTTGGATTTTACTGCTGCCCTGGTCTCTGCTGCAGAAGGTAGCTCTCGACTTCCAGGTGGAGACAATGCAGATGCCTCAGACATGTTTGGAAGATGAACTCCAGGAACCTGTGAGACAAAGCAACCGTCAGGATACATTTATCAAAATAATTATTCCAGATCTGAAGATCTTACCACCGTGATGTTTGCTTTCCTGGAAAGTTAGTTTCACGCAAAGATAACTGAAAAGCAAAACACATCACAAACTCATCTTTTGTTAAACATCCAGGTGCGAATATTTTCATCGCACCTGGTAAAGATGTAGGATGGATGGTGGTAGGAGACCCGAAACCCAGAGAAATGACCGTTAGCGGGGATGTGTAAAAAGGCAAGTCAATCAGCCCATGTGGGCGCCACGTGTGTAGGTATTAAATGCAAGTTATGGCGATGACGGCAGAGCCAACTGTCTGAACGCATGAAAAGTGAAAGCCACTTGGCGGGAATTGATTGTGCGCACAGGATATAACTGAGGCTCTGATAGACTTGATGGAGGAGAGAGAAAATTGCCTGTTTGAAGCCGGCCGAGAGCCAAATTTTAAACAGGTGGTTTTCTGCCTCGAAGCGAGCTCGGAGGCGGAAAAACAAAAATAGAGGTGACTCAACCAGCTTGTCGAGTCACCCGGAAGGATATATATGGAGCTGAGGGATATATACAAAGATGCGAAGGGATATACAGAGACTATATACAACTATACACATACATACACAAGATATACAATGCGGAGTGACGCCTGCGGGAAAACCAGACAAGGCAAAAACATATATATAGCCATTTACACTATTTTACAAATGAACCACTTCTGCATAGAGGGCGGACAATCCTCTAGCAGAGAGCTGACCCACCAACGGGCGGCAAAACCAGAAAACAACAAACCAAACAACGAAATGACAACACGAACAAGACAAAGCAAAAACCAAACGAACAAGAAAGAAAACTAGAGCGAAAAAATGGAAACACCAACCTAAGAACGTAGAAAGTGGAGGAAAGAGAAGGGTTACCACGGGAGCTCTGCAACAGCTCGACTTGTAAAACGGTCAGAATCACCACCACGAAGCACTTGCAATTGCCTGAGAACGACTGGAAATGTTAAGCGCTGATTACCACAAACTTTTTGCAAATGCTTTGTTAATCGCTTTTAAAATCGCTTTCTAATTCGCTCTAAGTTCTTGGAAGCTTTAATCGCGGTAAGTATGAAAGTGACAGATAAGTCCTATTTATACCCTCGGTAAAAAGGTAATCCTCCTCCTTCCGGCAATCTCCGGACAAGCAAAACCTCCGGACTCCGGGCCCGGGGATTCCCTGCGATGATGTCCTCAAGAACATCACGGCGAAGAATCCCAGAGTTTGGAGTCCGGTTTCCAATGAAGGACAACCTCCGGGACCGGAGTCCCGGAGATGAAAACCGAATGAACAAGGAAGAAAACCCTAGAGAAAGAAAACAAAAAGGGAAAGAAAAACAAGGCGAAGCCGCAAGCAAAAACAACAAACAAAAAAGAAAAGGGGGACGCAACATTTTGCACACAAAATGTAGGGAGGGGGATGCAGGGCATAACACAAGTATAGATTTTGTGTTCTATCATGCAAACTCTATATTTGGTTTATTTTAATAGCATGCTCTCTATATAGCTATTGCGATTTATTAATTTCCTTTTCTTAACCTCTATTTATTTTATGTAAATCATTTTTAAATTTGAACTCATTCAAGAAATGCGTAAAAAAAATTATTTTATGAAACTTACTTATATCTTTCCCCTTTAGATCATATATTTTAGTTTTGCAACATCTAAATCGTAATAATAGTTCATAGTATTAAATAAACTAACGAAATAACACTTTTATCTTTCATTCTTTTGGTTTCAACCTAGATTTAAATTTTAAAGTTTGGATACACTTGACCATTATTTTCTTTTAAATTGAGCATTCTACCATTAAATATTTTCATATACACATCATGACCTCCCTTTTATAATAAGGAAACCAAGTTAGAGTTTCATTCTTTATTTTGATGATATGCTGTAGGAATTGTATATTATATATCAAGGACCAAAACAACATAATAGCTAATTGAACAAAAAGGTGGAAATACTTGATTAACATTGTAATTAGTTTATGTTGACAATACCTCAAATTTCTTGTAACAAGGTAAGTAGTTTGGTAACATGGATAGTCTTCTAGTGAGTAAGATAAACATTGCTAATAAATTAGTTTTATCTGAAAGTATACAATATAAAATGATAGTATCAATGCAATCTTAAAAACTATTTTACATATACTATAACTAAAGATCAATACTTTTTCTAAATATGTGGACTAATAAATAAGGGAAATTTAATGTGTATCAAAATTAGAACACTAGTACTTATCTTTTTAATATTTATCATCCATGTCTCAACCAAGTGCAATAATGTCCAAGTGCAAGTACGGACTGGTTAAGTTCGATGTTAAGATATAATAATATTAACATTATCTATATAAGAATGCATGTATTTACTTTTGTTCTTTTAAAATTCTGAAGTAGTGATTAAAACTATTACCATTCAAGATGAGTGAAATGATTTAGCCAAATTTTGTCATGAATCTTATAGTATCTCACATTAAGAAATATAAATTGATAAACCCTCTCAATACCTAAATATCTTTAGCCTTAAAAAACACAATACTAAACAAAATGTTCTAATCTACAATAAGATGATCTTGAAAAATAAGTCATTTGTAATTAAAATTTATTTAAAATAAAAACCAAAACACAAAGCAAACAATAACACTACTCTCAAATTAAAATGGAAAACCCCTCATACAATCTCTAGCAAAAACTAAGCTAGTATGCAACTGTTGCCCATTGTGTGGCTTTCGTTTGAAATCATGATGAGTGGCAGAACAAGATAAATTTGACGTCCTCTTACATCAGTAAATTGTATATCTTAAATAAGAAGGCATCTAGTTTTTTTGTTTGCACTAAGCGAAGTTCACAATTTCTTTTTGAGATTATTTGGAGCCACTAGTTTGTTTGACTAATCTGAACTGATCTCATTAGGTCCTTTATTATTCACCTAGAAGACGACAAATAAAGTTGACTGATTTGGACTTGCATTATCGGACTCCATTACTTTGCACATTTTGACAAGCTGTAAACCAAAAATGAAGTTTTCAGATCGTATCGGGTCACTTTGTTTCCTTTTCCACATGTGAACGAATTGACATGCTGATTATGATTTTTCCGTTAAATAATTCAAGTTCCCAATAGTTTTAATTTTTTAATTCCGTAAAAAATCAGATTGTTTTGGTGAAGTGAAAGAACAGTACAATCCGACTGCTCTAAAAACTTATGTTAAGGCATTAAAATAGTCTGATGAAAGATCATCGTTTGTCAATTTAAACAATCTTATGAAAGCTCATTATTTGTCAATTTAAACAATCTGATGAAAGATCATTGTCAACTAGGGAAGGGTATCAGTAATCTTTATAGTTATCTTATACTTTTAAATTCTTAAATATTACACTAAATTAAGTTTTTATCATTTTGTTTGTTATATGGTATATGACTTATTATGTATGCAAGCATCAAAAAGTGGTCATTTTGTTTGTTATATAGTGTAAGACTTATTATGTATGCAAGGATCAAGAAGTGGTCATTTTGAATTAACATCTTATTAATATTTCCTACTGTCTTAATAGCCTTTTACTTTGATATACACAAAATTTATACTAGTTTTTAGTACTTATACACAAATATCCCAAGCTACACCTATAGTCCACATATCATCCACTATATAAAATTTTAATGAGTTTTTTGATTAGCAAAATCCAATGAATATTAATTAGAATATTCCAAAATTTTCCTTTTCTGTATAACTTGAGTATGAATACAAGCCATCTAAAGAATCAAGAGTAAAAAAAATTAACACAATTTCAAATTTCTTGATCAAAAAGTTCATTGTTTTATGAAACCGTACCTCAAACTGCTCAGGTTGAATAGTTTTCAAGCTGAATACAAATATCCTCATAGACCATACATTCTATCATAGACCATACATTCTATAATGATGATAGCAAACGAATTATTGTTAGGTCAAATATGGAAATTAGTAAGTTTCTAGATGACGAAACGATTTAGGTTTTTGAATTCTCTTTGTCCTCTCCTATGAACCAACTAGAATTGGAATCTAACACTGTTGTTGGGAAGTACTGAATCGAAGACAATGTTAAAAATAAAACCGAACAGACAGGTATCTGCATCATGACAAAAACTAAACTAAACGATAGCTATAGAAAAACTAAAGTATCATTATGACCATCTTTCACCGTATCCCAAAATAAACCTAAAATATTTGCCAATCAGCATTGTACATGGTACATAGGTTTTCGATCTGCTAATCAGCTTTGGTTTTTCCACCCATCCCCAAGGCCGAGTAGTATAAATAGGACGCATGAGGATACCAAACGCAAACAAGCTACCCTAATATTTATAAGATTTAGTGTGAGATATCCCTACCTTAGTATCGTAAAAGCTGCTCAATGGCATTCCAGAATAGTAAATCCCTGTATTTGGTCTTTCTGTTAAGCTTTGTGCTTCTTATCTTGATGCATTCGGCAGAGTGCAAGAAGAAAAAAGTTCTAAAGCCATGTATGAATTTGAAGTTCTATTACCACGATATACTTTACCTTGGCTCCGATGTTGAGAATGCAACATCTGTAGTGATAGCGAAACCACCTGATGCTGCTAATTTTAGTCTCCAGTTTGGATATATGGTAGTTTTTGATGATGCCATTACACTTGAAAGAAATCTACATTCTCCCAAAGTGGGAAGAGCTCAAGGTCTTTACGTCTACAATGGAAAACACGTACTGGGTGCTTGGTTTGGGTTCACAATTGTTCTGAATTCTAGTGACTATAAAGGCTCCCTTACCATTGCTGGAGCAGATTATCCGATTGGCGATGAGCACAGACATTTCTCTGTTGTGGGTGGGACTGGGGATTTCCTTATGGCAAGAGGAATTTGCACTATTACCACTGATGAGGTGGAGGCAAACTCTTACTTTAGGCTGCTAATGAATATCACCCTCTATGAGTGTTACACATAGGAGGTTATTGTAGGTTTGTTTTTGATAGATAAAGTAGCAAGAGGGTGCTGGCTTGTGGAACAAAGGACTAGTAACACATTAACAGCATATTAATAGAACTAGTCAAAGAAGGTAGAACATTTTAACAGCATAATCACCAAATCTAATTCTACCCCTATCAAAAACATAAACCACATACTAATCAACAGGATTAAACCAGAGTACTTAAATCGAACAGTAGCATGTAAAGTATCAGTTGTACGTGTTTCTTTGTTACCCATCTATAAATTTAAATGGAGCTGAATGTTATGGATCCAAAGGGTTTCAGTCGATGCAACACCCATTTTTAAATTGTATGTTCTCCGTCATATGTTAAGATAGTTAGTATTTGTGATCATAGATGTTTTGTAATTCATGCTTTCGTAATATTAACAAAAGAATAAGTTTGTATGTGTAGCAGAATTGGCTTGATGTTGTCGGTAGTTCTTTGAGATTGCTCCAGGGTTTAAGAGGTGGCAAAAATTAATTATATTAACAAAAGGATACATATGCTTTGTATGTCCACCAATTGATTGGTAAAATAAAATTTTCTAAATTTACTGATAGTAGAAAAAACTATCTATTTTATAAAGTCTTTCTAATTATATATAATTAAAGTATATGTTCTTTTTGAAGTTTTTTCCACCACAGTCGGATTGTGTTGATGATAAAAAATCATTTTATTTTTTCATTTATAGTATTATTGTTTGTCATAGTTTGTATTGTATGTACATTAAAGTGCTATAAAACCTCTTTCTCAGGCTATACTAGATACACTTTAAGAAATTTAAGTTATATTTAATTATTCATAGTATACTCTTACCTCATTTCAAAGAAATATCAATGATTACAAAGTACTAAAATATTTTTTTTTGCCAATTTTTTTTCAAAATCCTTAGAATATAGAATTTTGCAATTATAGCTGCATAGATTTAGCTAGGAATTGAAAAACAATACTGCAAAATTAAAAAACACATAAGAAAAAAGAGCCGCACAAAGCAAAAATTCTATTGATTACATTGTGCTCAATTGATACAAAATTTAGATTTACAATGAATAAATAACCATAATGATTGAAATTACAGAAGAAGCGAAGGTAGATCTCAATAGGTATGAAGAGGATACTAGCAGTCCTCCTTAGTTAGCTTGTACAAAAAGAAGAACATGTAACACAAAATTCACCGTAACTCATAGCAAAGACCACCATTGCAGATCCAAAATTTCTATAGAGAGAACTACATATTATCACTGCTAATACAAGCAATTGCATGTGCTAACCCCCCATAAGTCTAACTAAGGAGATAAAAGAAGAGGAAAGAGGGAAAACCCTGTAGGAACAAAACCACCCCTCAAAATCTATAGTAATAGAGATGTAAAAGAAAATCTTCTGTGATAAAAAAAGTGTGGACATTTTTTGAATGATATCCCTCATAGTGTTGAATGAAGAAAATCTTATGAAACCAAGATGTAGAACAGGCTCAATCTGCATGAGTGCCCCCTACAACACTACTCGAGAATTGAGAAGATGATAAACAAAGGTAAAATATCTATCAATCAAAGATACATAAGACAATAATCTGCATAGGCCCCCTGAAACAATGAATAGATAAAAAATGAAGCTAAAACATATACGACTCAAGGATGTAGATGACACATGAATCTGTATGAGTGCCCCAATGACACTACTCAGCCATGCAAGAATAAATTTCTAGTTGAAAATACAGGTGCCAATTTTCTATAAAACTGATCAACTATGGAACTAAGAAAACATCGACATGAGTAGTAGGAACCCCTTCATAATGTTAAAAAGAGAGGTGTGACAGGCCTACTGACATGGTGTCACTAAAGAGGAAATGAAGGAAAGGCCCATGCAAATAGAGCAAGGCATTGGCCTGTCTGTTATTGACATAGTCATGGATAGAGTTTCCCCTCTAGAGATGGTCCAACCATGCAGCAAGAATCAACACAGTGGAAACAATGAACACAAGATCTTTAACAACTCAATAATGAACAATAAACATGTACATATAGACCTTCACATTATCTCAGAAATAAGGATTACATAATATATGCCCAACAACATTCTAAATTACACTTAAAGCACACATGCCTGATTACATTCATGAATCCAGATCCATCCTAGATGCTAAAGTGTAAAATACTATCTACCAAAAAAGATACCTAAACAAAGATCAACCTCCTAAAAATATAGAACAAGAAGTGGGAGAAAAATCAAGAAATGCAGAAGAGGATAAAAGGTAGTTAGCTCATGTTTTATTTTTTCAATTGATCATTTTATCAGTTCTCCTAAATTTAAATTTTTTTTATATAGGAACAAACAGAAAATATTAAGAGAATCATTTGCACACATCACTCCAACCAATGAGAATAGGTTGTTGGACATTTTAAAGGCAGATGTAGAAAATTAAATGATCAATATGACCCTTAAAAATGGAAGGAAATTAGTAGAAGATTCTGGTGTAATGATCTTCTAGGTTGGAATATAAGTTCATCCCTTGTGTTTGATAGTTTCCTACATGATATTAGAGTGAAGAAAAATTTTAGTCCAGAAGGGTTAATGGAGATTTACACTGGATCAGGGTATAACCTTGATGAAAATCTCTTCTAATCTGGGCTTTTTATCCTCCTCACAAAAAACCTTATATTATTACGAATAAGAAGGCATGTTGTCACATGATGACCTTGAAATTTGGACACACTGATCCACTTGCTACTACATGTTTGGGAATCAATATTGCAAAGTCGAACAAGGATCAAATGAAGATGTTAATCAAGAAATGTGATATGTACAAGATGAAAAGTTAGAGGTTACTTGGGGAGAATGACTCTCTAAAGGATGCAAATAAGGAGGCTCCTGTGGAAATTTTAGATGCTCAAGTTCATGAACCAGATTCCTAGAGCAAAGAAAAGTGTGAAAAGATGGGCATGGAGAATCAGAAATTAAGGTCGTAGATAATGAATGCTAAGTTTGACACAGTTTGTCTAATAATAAAAAAATATTTATAAACTTTATGTCATAGAATAAAAGGATTTTGGTGGCATAGTCAAAAAATTATAAGGTCATTTAGGAACACAAAAGATGAAGCGAGAGATTGAATGGAAAAATTTGAGAGTTGTGCCAAAGAAATCCTCCTGATAATGAAGCCCTTGTATCTTCCACGAGTTTGATCAATGAATAGAGAGAGATATATGAGGAATTAAAAGTGGAGATCAAATGATTCTTGGATTTAGTAGGTAGAGGATCAACACCTTTACTCATAGAAGATGGATGTCCAAAGGGTCAGAGGAAATGGCTATCAAAATGCAGGAAACCCCACCGAGAGGCTTTGGATCATGCAAGAAAGGATCCCTCACTTGGGAAGGATCACAGTGACTTGGAAATGGTGATCAACATGGAGCATATCATAAGATATTTAATAAAATATGTAGATACATATGCATCCAAGAAGTATGATGGGTATATTACAAAGGCACATACATGGCTTGTTAGAGTATAAATTATGTATGTTATATGTTGTTATCTTGTTGTTTATGTCCAAAAGAATCTTTGAAGGAACATTATCTCTATCAATTATTTCTATATAAATGACTTATTATGTAATTTTTAAGGATCATAATATAATATAATACAATTAGTATTTTTTTTCCCAATTCGTGGTGAAGAAGCTTTTCCTTTTAACTTCAATTGTTTGTAGTTTTCAATTCAAGTAAATGCATGCTATTTGAATTCTTGTATGATAATTTATGTGTGCCATATTGATTTATATATCAAGTATACATTGAATCATTTGTAGATAATCCATTCTTCATATAGTTTTTCTAACAAAATAATACAAGCTCAATCACAATATAAAATATAGATAACATTCTCAAGTTCAACTAAAAAAATAGATAGAATAATAAACTAATCCAACAAATTAGGGTGCTCTATATCTTGGCACTTATTAAATCATAAATGCCAAGCCCCAATATTATTTTTTCTCTAACAAAAATAAATTCATGAATTTTTGAAAAACTAACGAATCTAAATTTCTAAATGACTAGTTATTTGCCAAAATGGTGCCAAAAAGATTTGTAAGAACAAATCCCATAAGTACACACATCAAAATCTCTCAAATTCAAAATATTAATCCCTAAAAATTGAAGATTCTTCAAAAATGATCGCAAATTTGTAGATCTATATTTTGAAAAATGTTGTTTTTGATGGTTGGTAAAAATAGGTTTTATGGGGACCCAAAACCCCTTACAACCATAACAGAAAGGATAAAAGAATTAAAAATGATAAACATAAACAGTACTGAGACCCAACCTGCAACACCTTGGACCAAAATAGAAAACTAAAGAAGACAACCAGAAACCAGCTAGGCCCCCCGGAAACCAAAAGCCAAAAAATGAAACAAAAAAAAATAGGGGAACAACTGGGACTACAAAAATTCCAGGAGAGT
Organism: Thuja plicata; assembly: GCA_018584345.1. Classification (NCBI taxonomy): domain Eukaryota; kingdom Viridiplantae; phylum Streptophyta; class Pinopsida; order Cupressales; family Cupressaceae; genus Thuja; species Thuja plicata. The sequence continues at coordinate 519,261 of MU223579.1, forward strand.
GCATTCTGCTTCCTTCTTAACCTTATACACCTTCTTGATGGAAGCATTGAATTTTGAAAGCTCCAAAACCCTATCTTGGATTTTCTTCTTCTTGGCAGAACGCGTGCGCTTGCCTGAGCCTGCATCTTCCATGTCATCTTTTTCATCTTCAATCTTCACAATAGGGGAGCCAGTATCCAACTCCAATTTAATGGAGTTAAAACATTCGATAGCAGAACCCATGAAGATATTATTATCCTTCATGTGTTTCTTTAGAGTGTTCTCCAGGATGTGAAATTTGTCATGCAGAGTCTTCAAATTATTTTCATCCTCCTTGTTCTGTTTACCATCAACCCCAGCTAACCTAGAATCCTGATTACCTTGAGTAAGATCAAAATGAGAAGATAGAGCATGAAAGCTAAGAGGGAGGCTTTTGATTTCCTTAAATACCCATTTCATTAGATGAAATGAGTACATAGACATTGCCTTTTCAATTTGAAGAACTCCAAATGGGGGCTTGATTTTGTCATCCATGTCATCTTGAAGGAGTTGAACATTCCGCTCTTGCATATCCACCATTCTAGAAAAAGTAATATTTGTTGAAGTAGCAGGGATGTTACCCTTATCAGTAGTGTCTTGACCTGGGGTATCCTCCTCCTTCCTCTCTTACTGCACTTCTATAACCACCTCAATCTTCGGAGAGATAGTTGACCTTGGAAATTTCTAGCCACCCATATCCTCCTCTATGTCTTTAGGATATTTTCCTTTCTCCTTGGAAATATAGGCACATGGAGACTTGTCCTCATCATCACCAGAAACACTCACTGAGATTGACAGAGACTCCTTACTCTTGTCTTCAGACTGGGACTAGGGGATATAGTCAATTTCTTCATAATCGTCAACATTCTCACCATCAAAGTTCGTGTCCATACCTTTACTTTTTTCAAATTTTAATTTTTAAACTGTCAGCTCTACAAAATCCTCCCCCACCCTAATCCTTTTACCCAAAGCTTTTGAAGAGCCTGAGTCTCTCAGAGAGGTAATAAGAGGACTGAAAGCTGCAATTTTCTTAACATGCTCTACAATAAGGAGAGTCAGGCCCTCATGTAGAATGGACTTACTTTCCTTTTTCCTGTGGTCAATAATACTATGACGGAGAGATTGCAACAGGTAGAAAGGAAATGAAACTCTCACCTTATGTTGGAAATGACATAGTAGCACGAATGGTAAGAATGCGCCATTTTATACCTCCCACTCAGAGAAATGTACTCCATAACCATCGTAAGCACCTTCCTCCAAAATTATTTGATTGAGTCGACATCATAACACCCCCCACAGTCTTTCACCAGACTCTCTGCTTCCACTTTGTCCTTTGGGAAGTGCTAAATGGCCTTCTGGGAAATCTTCTTGTCCCTATAGAATTTCAATCCCTTGGTTTTTAAACCCATAACCTTAGCTATCAGGTCTTCAGTTATCTTCACAACCATTCCTCCAATCATGACAGAACCATCCTTCCAGCTCTCAACGAAATTTTTTTGTGACAACATCTTTAGAGACATGAAGGTGCTCCATGTAGTTTGTGAGGCCAAGGCCACCCTTGTTGAGCTTATCCCAAACCTCCATTTGGTTCTTCCATTTCTTACAATTCTTCGTCTCCTTACGATTTAGCCCACCCCCATGATACCTTTCAAGAATAGGTTGTCAATAGCAATGGCAGAAGAAAGATAGAGATAGATCAGAAATGCCAAATTCAAAAATTTTAAAGTGCCAGTATACACATGTCTGCACTTCACACTCTTGGGAAAAGATAGGCCTTTCTGCAACCCTAAATTAACTGCATTTAATGACGTGTAAATTCATGAGAGCTTTTTAAGATTTTCAAAATCTGTTCGCTTGCTATGAGTCAGATCATACGCAACTTGGCCTTCACCTCAATGGTCAAATCACTAACTCCATGCTAGGTCATGATGCCCTCAGCCTTAACTATGATGTTAGCCAGCACATTCGCAGTACAGTTTGCTTCCCTGAATTTATGTGATATAATGACATTGGTGAAAGAGTTAATGAGTAGACAAGCCTCATCAATAATAGCCTTAATTTACCATGATGGTTAGTAATCCCTTTAATGCAATTTAATATATTCATCTTATCTCCTTCAATCCACACATTGATGGGCTTTCTTTCATTAATTCATTTTAAAGTTTGAAGGAGATCCATCGCCTCTTCCACGTGGTTGGTCTAGACCCAAATGGGGAATGCCACATCTACAAGACTGTTGGCCTTTTTATCATGGATTAAACCTCCACATCTAGGAGGGCTCGGATTACCCTTCGTCACTCCATCAAAATTGGCTTTAATTCAGCGAAGAGGAGGGGAAAGCCAAATGGCATTCTCCTGCATGGAGGGAGATTTGGCTATTGATCATGTAGAAACTCCAGCATTGAGATCCAACATAACTCCATTGAACACATTACAATTCTCTTTGATGCTTCTCTTAATCTTTTTAGCAATCACTACTGGAGGGAAGGCTGTATATCAAAAGACTTTGTCTTTACGTTCATGCCATAGTTTCCAAATGACATCAGGGGTGATAGTGTTCCACAACAACCTATCAACAAGAGAAACTACATTTATCCACTACTTGAAATTTCTTTCCATATTGTTCGGGAACACCTAACAAATATTCTAGCATTGTAAGGTAAGGCACCATACATCTCTGGAATAAAGATAGTCAATGACCAAATGGAAAACTGATTCCTCTGCATTCTTTCATAGAAAACATCTGTTAGGAAGAATCATGCCTCTCTTTTGTAGATTTCCAATGGTAAGAATCTTATTCTGCAAAACCATCCAATAAAAAATGTTAATTTTAGGAGTAAGTCATTTATCCCATACCTAAGCCTAGAAGGGAAGAGGACCTGGAGGATTTAACAAGATATCTGAGGCCGAACCAACAAAATAGAGACTTGAAGGGAGCTTTCCCCAGATCAAATTATCCTCCTTACTAGAATCCACTTTCCAGACATTCAAATCTAGCATCAGTGGTTTAAGCGAAAAATATATTTCAAAAAGATCAACCCAGGTCTGGTTTTCCCAGTAATCTTTGGCCCATGTGCCAAATCTCTATTTACAAATATCAATAAATGGTTGAATTGCAGGAATGGAATTTAGAGGAAACTATTTGACCTAACAATCATCCCTGAACATAATTCTCCTGCCATTACCCAAAATCCACTTAGCACCCTTAAAATCTGTCTCCTTAGCTTGTTGGATACTGTTCCAAATGAAAGAGCCTTGCACCTTCACATTAGAAACTATGAAGTTCGACCTGTGATGGAATGAGAAGAGATATTTGTTGTGAATAATATCATTCCATTCTTTTTTTTCACCATAGATACGTCATATCTTCTTAGCCAGGAGAGCATGGTTAGTAACCTTTAGAAGCCGAATCTTATGCCCTCCGCACTTCTTCAGAGTACAAACCTTGTCCCAAGCCACAAGACCCAGTCTCTTTCTTTCTTCCACTCCTAACCAAATAAAAATTCTCTGAATTGATTCAATCACATCTGCAATTTTTCCAGGGATTCTAAACAGACTCATTGCATAGATGGGGAGACTGCAAAGAAGATTTCAAAATTTGGAGTTTTCTTGCTTGAATTAAAAGAGCTCCCTTCCAACCCACCAAATTTCTATTAGATCTATCCACAATACCTACCCAAAAGGAGTCCAGGGGTTTCAAACCCAATGGGAGACCTAGGTAGGTTGCAGACAAGGTCCCACTTTCACACCCAATAATTCTAGCTATTTTGTTTTGTCTTTCCTCTGGCGTATTTATAAAATATAGAGAGCTCTTATTCCAATTAAAAATTTGACCTGTAGCTAAAGAATAAATAGAAAGAGCATGTTTGATCCTTCAAGCCTCCTATATAGCAGAAGACCCCATAATAATCATATCATCTACAAATTTCTCGTGGGAGCAAGGCCTAGATGACGAGGAAGGAATGAGGCCCTTTAAAGAACCTTCCAAAGCCAATTTCTAAAAATAACAACCAAGACCCTCCTCCAGAATAGCGAAGAGAATAGGGGACAAAGGATCACCTTGACGGAGCCCCCTAGAAGGCTTGAAGAAATAGGAAGAGGAGCCATTCACAATAATATCAGCCATTGAAGTGTTGATAAGCTAGGATAAAAGATGCAACAATTTAACAAAAAATCCAAAGGATTGGAGAATCTTAATCAGAAATTCCTAGTCCACCCAGTCATAAGCCTTCGAGAGATCGAGCTTCAACAAGAAATAGTGGTTAGAGGAGGAATGGGTAGATTTTTTCATAAGGGAAGAAAGGTAGCCTAACTATCTTGAGATATCTAATTAAAAAGAAAGTCTTTTATATTTACATGTGCTACATCATTTTCTTTGGCTATAAATCATTTTCCATACTCTTGAAAACAATACAACCAATCTAGAAAAACCCAATCTCTTTGACACCATTTAGTGCAAGTATAGAATTTGCAAAAAATGTTGAAGGGAATAATTGATGAAAAAGGTACTAAATTCCAAGGACATTAGAATCAACATGATCAATAAGAACTAAAAAGGAGTTATTGTGAATTTTTGTAGTGGAAAATTATAAAGAGAAATAAAACCTTAACACTTACCCAAAATAGATTTGAGATTTCGTTGTATCAAGCTTATTTAGCACCTATTCCACCATCACATTTCATTTATTTTTCCTCCTCTACAAGCCCTTCAAACTCATGGCTGTCTAACACGAACCCAAAAAACTTCTCTATAGCATTTGGTTTCAAAAAGGCAAGGAAAAAGAGATATATAATAGAAAATTATTTCAGATATGGACCGATCTACTTACCAAATCCTCTTATATTTGTTCAGCTAATTTGTAACTACTTAGATAAACTATGTAACTAGAAACTAGTGTGTAGAGTTGAAAATTTCATACCCACTGTACACTATATAATGATGAGCAATGATAGAGTGTAGATCAATCACCAAATCATATTGTGTATTTGAATAGAAACCTACCCTTAAACCAATCTGATTAGCAAAACCCAAAAAGAATAAAGGGGTGCCAATGCAAGATCTAGGTAAAAGGGGGATTTGTGTATTGCTTATAGAGTAGAGTGTGATTATATGATGTGATTGATATGTAAATCTGATATGTAAATTTAATATAAGATTAAAGAAATGTAAATATAATATATGAAAGTAAGTCCAAGAGAAAAATATAAAGGATGAACTCACCTTGAAGCTAGCAAACGAGAAATGAACTTCAGATCTGATTTTGATTGTTTAAAATTTGTTGGAATTAAGTATGGTTTTGGATCTGGATCTCTCACACCTATAACTTCTGGTCCTATAAAAATTTCAGATCTAAAGGACTATGTCGAACAAAGTCGACATTTTCTGAGAAATTTGACCTAGTCTTAGAGGCTTCAAATATGATAAAACTTGTAAAGGATCTATCACTACTCCTGAAACTCAAAAAATCCAAATCTAAAACCTGTTCCTACACCCAAAAAGAAAGGTGAAATTTTGTGGAAAGGGGCTTTCTTGGGTCAAGCCCCTTAAATGAATTAAACTTGAAATTGGTTTGAAGTTGTATAAGGAAAGATGAAATGAAATGTAGATATCAAACATAAATAACCGTATACCTCAATGATGCAATGCCTCTTTGCAGATGATCACAAGTGTTGATGCAATAGCTTGGAATCCATTAAAAAATAAATAAGAAATCATGAATCCAAACTCTTGAATGATGAATGTTTTAGTTTTCCACAATGTTGGATTGAGGAAGAAAGAGAAGAAGAAGAAGACTTGAAATACTTGATGGCTTCCTTGCACTTGAATCTCTTGAATGCACAATCGATGAATGATAGCTTGCATGTCAATGTCTCTTGATCATGAATTGTATGTATTTAATGGATGTATCATATAGATCTCATGGATGTAAAAATGAGAGGGAGAGGTCTCCTTTTATACACATTTTGGGGCCTAGGTTTCGTAGGCCATCTTCACTTAAGATCCTAGTAGAAACACCCCCTCATTGGGCTCGGAGCCCACTTAAATTCAATGCCTAAGGAAAAGGTTGACTTAGTTCAACCTAGTATAGGACAAGGATGACATAAGTGAACATTTTTCGAGAACACATTTTCAAACTTTTCCCAGGACCTAGGTTTGTGTTCTAGGAAGGGGGTTTGAAAACCTTAATCCACTAGGAAATCAGGGAAAATACCAAAATCATAAAATGCATGTAAAGGACCTATGTGGAAGATGAATTATATGATTGGATGAAAAATGAGAAATCATGGATGGAAGTTAGAGCCATTCTCAAGTTTTAAACAAATAATCTTGATTTGAAGGTGTAACATAGGAAATAGTGAGCAATGTGATGTAGGAAGATCACTCACCAAATCAATTGGGTATGAGAGGGGTATCATATATTACAATAGGAACACACCCAAAGGATTCACCCTCAAATCCAAACTAGATTAAAAAAATCCCACAATGATCAATGGTGATCCCACAATATTGTTTCCAACGTTTTGGCCAACTTTGACAAGGATATGAACATTCTAAAAAAAAAAAAAACACTTTGTTTTCAAACACTTATTGCTGCAAAACCATCAAGAATTTGAATATGGTGTAAACTACTGACTTTTAGATTTTTTTTCTTGTTTCTAAAATTTTTTTTTTAAAACAAATTGGAATTTATTTGCATCCATTTTCCCTTCTCCTTTGAAAAGTGGGTTGTCTGTAAAAGTCAACTTTTTAAAGGAGTGACACTCACTTTGATCGGCATAACTTTTTTTTTTTGCAAAAACTGATAAAAATGTAATTCTTTCGAAGTTAGATTTGTAACAATAATATCTAGAGAATCCAAATAGTTTCTTTTAATATTTTATAGTTTATTGAGCTATGAAGTGACATTAATTGTAATTTGGACATAGGATCATTGAGATTGCTCTAACTTGATCTGTATATATCAAAAAAAAATTTCTTTTTTGATATAAAGGTACCATAAATAACTATTTCCTAGATATTTTTCATGATTTTTTTCCTAATTTTCTATTTGTCTAGAAGCATCGAACAAAGAAGTTTCTAAATGGTTAGACAACCTATGTTTAATTAATCTAAAAATAGAAAGTCACAATGAACTCAATATATATTAAAATCATAGTCATTGTAAAGCCTGTTTTGAGTAGCACAGTTCAATTTCCACAGGTTGCACAGTGGTTTATGTTTGACTCTTTGATTGTAGTGGAAAATAAAAAGTTCACAGCTTCTAATAGTAGTCCATACACCCCCTAAGTCCTTTTGTATATCCACTAATCTTTCGACATTGAGCCTCAATTTTGTAGTTCTCCTGGACTTTGGCCTAGAATCCAGGAATTGATCTATTAAGTCTCGGTGTGACTTCCTTTGTTCTTCCTCACCTTGCTCAAATTCAATTTTTTTTTCCTTGTCGTTTCACCTCTTTTTTCTCCTATTGGTTCCTTAGGATTGTTAATTTTAGCAATTATCCTTATGCAATAACTATAAACCTAATTGTAGAATTCAATTTGTGAATATTCTAAATCCACAAAGAAGATTATATGCTTACTTGAACACGTTTTGACTAGTGAACCCTTCAACCTTTATTTGATCCTCGGTGTATTCGTCTTGCAACTTCCGCCTTTGAAAAATTAGTTTTGATATAATTCATTTGATGAGCTTTTGTTAAAATAGCACCTTATTATGTGACCATTAATGTCAACATAGGCCAAACATAGCAAAAGTCCTCCCGAAGCATGTTATATCCTTTTGTTCCTTTTATCAGGGAAACAACTCATATCTTTTTGCGATGTCCGTGTGACCAATGGATTCGTTGTGACTTTGTAGTTTCCTAGTGACCCTTATGTTCTTTCCAATGTTTTCCTCCTTCGGGGAGACATGTTCACTGTCTTTCAAATCACATATGATTGTATTCCCTACAGTGTTTGATTGTCAAAGCTTTTCTACTCTTCTGTTGATACTCATATTTCCTTTCACAATATGATTTTCCTTGTATGTTCTCTCTGATTCGAGAGGCATTTATGAATTCTATCCAAAATAGATTATTTATTGAACATTTGATAAGCAATATTTTAGTAAAAAATGCTTATTGGTTTTAAGGGATTTCCAAGATAGTAGTGAGGAAATTATAGAATTATCAAGGACAATAATAGGGAAATTATTATAATCTACTAAGTTTGGATTAGAAGATTACATAGTTTTTCAGGTGCTAACACAAGGATGGAGGAACTTCCATGATCTCGAATTAGCTTCTTGTTTTGGGATGGTTTTCTGCATGAAAATCATTTTTGGCATTTTTATTTTTATTGTTTTGAGAATGCTAAAACTATTGAAGACTGCATGCCTTGTGAAGACTCATTTTGGAAACAGGTTTAAGATTTGGTATTGTGTTCAATATGGGTTCTTGTCAAGTGAGCTTTAGAGTATATGATTGAGAATTATACTCTTACATGATCACTAACAATGATAGATATATGTAACATCTCTTAGGGATGGTTGTTGAATAATTCAAGACTCTGTGATTTGAGAGTTTGGGACTGAGATCTTAAGAACACAACTCAAAGACTCATTATTTTGAGCCTCAAGAGACAGCTTGATGGAGCCTTGCTTGGTTGATTATTTTCTACTTCAGAAGAATGTATTCACAAAACATGCATTTGAATCATGTAATCAACATGTTTGTTATGTAAGCCTCAAGGGCTGGTCCTTCGAGCAAGGTCAATTTAATGTTTTTATGATCAATATATTAGAGGCGAATATTGGTGTACGTAATTACACTAATATAGATCTTTTAACTACTATTTAGTTACTTCAAACTATTTACTTAGAAATGTATGAAATTATTTCCTTCCTCACCGTATCAATAATACATTGAAAATTTTGTGGTTCTCTCTCTTCTCTGAAAATGATGGAGAATGATCAACTAGATTTAAAGAAGAAGAAAAAATGTTGGTTTGAGGTATGACCACATTCCATGCGGTTTGTTAAAAAAATTATGAGAAAATTACATTCACTATAAATAAAATCTTGAAAAATAATTTGTAAGAAGGAAGAACTTTTAAAATTCTCATAATGTCTTCTGGAAGAATATCATAGAGGAATGTAAGAAAAATGAAATATAAAATGGTATTATCTATTTCATGTGATTGATAAATCAAAGTGAGAATAAATGCAATAACATGAGAGATAACACACTGGAATCTGATTTAGTAAACTCCACCATGAAAATTAAACCTACCCAAAATAAATCTAATAATGAAAATTAAAAGTATGTAAGAGAGAACTAGGTTCACCAAAATGTTACAAATAAATGTGGATATGGGTGTGATGATGGTTATTGATCATATTCTCTTTTCCACATTCAAAAGAAAGATCACCCACTAGGCTCAAGAAGGCCCAAGCATTGGATGGGTACAATTATCTTTCAATTAGTGGAAACAAAAATTTGATGACAAATCAGGAGGTGTAAGATATAGGGTTAAATGAAAAATATAGTTGACTTTCAAGAGATGCATATTGATGAAGATATGATAGACAAATTCTTATATCAGGAATAGAACCCTGAAATTACAACTAACCTATGGATTCAATTTGGTGCTAATATGGAAGGACTAGGTCTACTGGGTTAGCTTAACTATGGGACTAGGATGACTAGATCGATCTATTCCTAAGACTAGAGAAACTAGATCAGACTATTCCCTACACTTTTAACTATTTTTACTTGGAGGTTGTAGTCGAGTTCCTCCTATTCATAGATTCAATCCCAAAACTAGCCCCACAAGTTTATGTGCATAGAAAAGAGAGTAAGTTTTTTTTTGTGTAGAGAGAGCACTGACTTGGTTATATCCTAGTGTAGAGAGAGGATTACCTCTGGATTGAAAGGAAACTATGTTAATAAAATGCAAAGGCTAGCTAAAACATGAAATGTATTATACCTTAATGGTACAATGGTTCTTTGAATGTGATAACAAATTTTGATACAATATCTTGAGTCCACAGAAAAGCCTAAAAGGAAATCATGAAAGACATACCTTACAAAATTTTGTAGTTTTCCATAATGCTTGATATTAAGAATGATATCACTTGAATGCTTAGATGCTTGTGCTATGATCTTCTTCCATAATTGTGGTCTCCTCTACACGGCCTTCAATGAGGCAGAGAAGCTTTCTACAATCGATAAGTTTTCCTTGGATGCCTAGAATCGACCTTAGTATGCTTTCAAGTTTCCAAAATTGTAGATGCATGGTTGAGTTCAACTTATGGTTATTTTATGATCCCTTATTTTACTCCAAATGAGAGATAATTTTCTTATATACCCCTCACAAACATTTTGGTGCTCAAAACTTAAAGAATGCCAACAGGAGTTTCATTTTCCTGCTCAACTATTAAGACTGCCTCTCTGTTTCAATTTTGAGGCAAACATTAGGTAATAGGTTGACTAGGTCGGACCATTCTCGAGAATAGACTTACTGGGTCAGCTTATTCCCTCTAATGTCCACCAAAATTTGGACTATGGGTCCTAATTGAAGTGGGGATGCCTGAATGGAAAGCATAATTGAGGCTAGAATATTAAAAATTAATGCTAGAGACCATGCATGCTAAAATAGGGTCAATCTAAATGAGGAATTACATAGTGATCCAAGTCTAGGACGATATAGATCGAACAAATTGCTAGTGGGTTCAGGAATATAAGTGGTAGATGGAAAAGAAATCTTTAGGTAGTGTTTCAATAGACCCAATGATTTTTGGAGGTGCACTATTGTATATAGAATTTGTATGGGGCTTAAGTACTAGATCCAAAACACACCTCAATTCACTAGACCCTCTATGAGGATTCCACCTTAGCCAAAGAAATGAAATCTCTAGTAAGGATATTTAAAAAAATGCAATATAGAATGGTTCTTACCCGTGAAGGAAAAAAAGAAAATATTTACAAGGGTAGATAATATTGTTAAAGATATTAGCAACAATTTTACTGCTATTGGTATTATACCCACTTTCTAATCACTAATATTCTCTTAGGACAATGTTAGAGCATTTATTGGTTGATTATAAATAGCCTTAGTTGACAAAACTACCTATAAAAATGGTCTAAGAAATAATTCATACTCTTATAATCAACTTGAAAACTAAAATATGTTGAACACGCAAATATATTGTAGCAATGGAAGAAAGAATATTATCACCAAATTGTGAGCATACTCGAAATAAAGCATACTCCAACTATAGATATTTCACAATGACAATTCAATTAAAAAAATTACAATATATAATTTTTTTCCATAAACATATCATTTAATATGTGTGAGATCGATACTTTTACAACTAATAAAATAACTAGCAAAACATATAGATTCCTTCAATAATACTATTAAAAGAAATTTGCAATATATAAATTTTTCCTAAAAATACACATTACTATCCAATATACATGAAATAAGTACTTTTACAATTAGTAAGATGACTCACAAAACATATGAATCCCTTTAATAATACTTCATAAAATGAGTGAAAAAAAAACATATGAAACTGTTAATAATTCTACATAAGATGAGTCACAAAACATATAAACCCAACTAATACTAAGTATTCTAAAATATAATAGAATACATAACAATATTTTTTTATAATTAGTAAGATTGACTCACAAAACATATGAATCCCTTTAATAATACTGCATAAAATGAGTGAAAAAAAAACATATGAATCTGTTAATAATTCTACATAAGATGAGTCACAAAATATATAAACCCAACTAATACTAAGCATCCTAAAATATAATAGAATACATAACAATTTTTTTTAATATTGAATGATGTAGATTTGACCTTAAGACCACTCTGCCAGAAGACTTTGCAGCTGCCACTGCAATGTGAGGTCATCCCCTAGTACATAATATTTAGACACACAATTTTTATTCATGGAAAACCTTTAGATCCATAACATTAAACAGAATCTGAATTTATCAATGGATAACAGAGAAAATAACTTGTGCATAACCAACATACGATCACTTCTCATGAGTAACACTCATAGAGGGTGATGTTCAGCACAAATCTAAAATAAGCGATTCCCTCCACCTCATCAGTGGTAATAGTGCAAATTCCTCTAGACATGAGAAAATCCCCAGTCCCACCCACAACAGGAAAATACCTGTGCTTATCTGTAAGTGGATAATCTGCTCCAGCCATTGTAAGGGAGCCTTTATAGTCAGTGGAATTCAAAACAATAGTGAACCCAAACCAAGCACCCTGGATATTTTTCCCATTGTAGACGTAAAGGCCTTGAGCTCTTCCCACTTGGGGAGAATGTAGATTACTGTCAAGTGTAATGGCATCATCAAAAATTACCATATACCCAAACTGGAGACTAAAATTAGCAGTATCAGATGGCTTTGCGATCAGCACAGATGTTGCATTCTGAACATTGGAGCCATTGTAAAGTATATCATGGTAATAAAACTTCAAATTCATACATGGCTTAGGAAGTTTTTTCTTTTTGCACTCTGCTGAATATATCAACCCAAGAAACACAAAAAGTAACAGAAGACACAAGTATAGGGATTTACTATTCTGCATTGCCATTGTGCAAGTATAATAGTAAGGGATCATATCCTTAAGAGAGTATCTCTGATAATCCAAAAGAGCATAAGAGAGCTTGTTTCCATTTGGAGATACAAATGGGTTCTATATATACTACTCTGCCTGGAGAAAAAATACAAAGCTGATTAGATGAAAGATGCTGAATCAAAATGAGCAAAATGCTATGTTAAGCATATTGGTATACATTTAGGATCGAATAAGTTTTGAGACAGCTATCGTTTTGTTTAGTATGCTTAATTGTCATTTCCTCTATCTTCCTTTTAGTAGCTCGCACAATTAAATATTCCACAAAATAAAATAGCATTAAACAAATGCTCCCTGCCATGGAGACCACTCAATCAGAAGTGTGCAGTTGATTTCAATCAGAATCTTTACAAAATGTATCATGGATCAAATTTGAAACACCAGCATTTTCAGCAGCTGTTTTTATCTTTGCATATTTTGTGGTCAAAACTACAAAAAAATTGCAAAAAAAAAAAAAACAGTGGTTTCCCAAATTTACTAAAAAATAAGTTTGACATTTTTTTTATTTTTTATTTTTGTGTTTGGTTCATTTGTCTGGAGCTTAGTCAGTGCCATATTTTTATACACTTGGGTTTTTATCTTGTCATTCATGAGGACCATAGGCACTCTGTAAAACTTAAGATTCAAACCTATTGCCAAATCAATTTATTTTAATATGTTTCAAATAAAATTGGATGAGCCAGTGTAGATTTACAAACTTTCAAGTTTTTCTTTTTATTGTTTTAATCATTTTATAATAGATTATAGATTGTGGTCTTAAATATTGATTAGAAAATTTGATATTTAAAATAGAAACAACTTCAATACATTATATATTGTGAAGATTTATTATTACCAAATTTGTACATGTTAATAGAATTTTAAAATTTATATCATTATTTTATATTTAGTTGTGTTCTTAATCTGGAAGATCTATTTCGTGTCTAATTCTAGTATAATTCAGAGAATATGAAACTATATTGAGACTTTCATAACACTTTGATTTATCATTATTACAAAATTATGACTATCGCTGAACTTTCAAATCAATGTCTTTTATCTTATTATAAAAGTATGGCTATCACTGAACTTTTAAATCAATATCTTTTATCTTATTACAGAAGTATGGCTATCACTGAACTTTCAAATCAATATATTTTATGTTATTACAAAA
>MU223579.1:533829-559254 GCA_018584345.1 Thuja plicata
AAAGGTATACAATTTGGTTGTATATGAGGGCATCGAATTTATCTAAATCTACCTCTCATTTTACAAAGCCATAATGAGAAACAGCTGCCGAGTAGCTTAGTTTTTATAGATATTGTAGGTAAGAGCAATTTTACAATTTAATTTAAAATCAGTGATTGGTTGAGTGGATGGGTTTCCCACTCTACCCAACTTTTAATTGTAGATAATCAATGAACCATACACAAACATCTCTTTCACTGTTATTTGTTTAAGATACATCACAAGAGGATGGATGACATTTATGGCGAATGGTCTCAATAGCAGTGAATTATTTGTTGAGAAAGTTTATAGGTTTAATTCATATGAAGATAGTTCATAGATAGGGGAAAATAGGGGAAAAAATATAAAAAATTGTAGTGATAATTTCTATATAATGGAGTTCTTTATCAAATATTAAAGAATTATGAGTAAATTTATTTTTTACTAATTTGATTATTAATATCTCATTTATATTTAGTGTGAAGGAAATTCAGATATCTAATAATGACTGATATAAGATATATTGGGGTCGAAGAAGGGCTAGATTAGTCAACACTATTAATAATAAAGATGTCAATTATTGTCATTTTATGTCTCATTTGACCTATCATTTATAATCAATTTATTATTTTTTTATTGTGCCCTTATGTTCAAAATATGTCTCATTCTATAATGTTATTTTCTCCCATATGCTTCATTCAATCATATAAAGTTGTCCAAATCAAAAACTAGTTGATTGTTTGTGTTTGCAAGTCCATAAACCTCTTAAAAACTTGACATGGGAACAAAGAAAGGTCACTAAGTTCATGACATCACAAACGTTGTGAATTTATGAATTTTGTGAACCTATGACAAAGGAAGGAAAATATCTAGAAATCACCAAGTTTGTAGTATTTCAATGTTTGTTGGTTTGTGAACTCAATCAAAATGTGATGAAAAGGGAAGAAATAAGTTCAAGCATCGATAAGTTTGTATCACTACTAGTTTGATTAATAAAACCACTTTTGTTTCTACTATTATGGAAATTGAAACATTTAATAATGACTAATATATAAGTTATATTATAGTAGGAGAAGGCCTATTAGATTAGTAAATATTAGTAATAATAATTACGTCAATTATTGGCATTTCATGCCTCATTTGTCCCATCATTTTAAATCGATTTAAGAGTTCTAAAATGTGTCCTTATGTTTGAAAGATGTATCTTTCTATCATTTTATTTTCTCTCATATACTTCAGTCAATAATAAAAAAAATGTCCAAATATGAAACCACCTATGTTTCAGTGTTTACAAGTTCATAAACCTCTTAAAAACTTGACAAAGAAAAAATAAAACATTAATAAGTTTTAATGATGCCATAACTTTTTTGTGTTTGTGAACTTTGTGAAACTGTTAAAAGGAGAGAAAAAGATTCAAAATTTACGGAGTATTTGATGTTGCAATGTTTGTTGGTTTCTGAACTCAATGAAAGTGTGACAAAAAATGAAGTAACGAGTTCACCCATAAGTAAGTCTATAGGCTTGTAAGTTTGTCAAAATGCCAACATGGTTCTTAAGCTTGCAAAAGGTTTCATGTGATTGCCAAGTGAATAAAAGAGTTAATGCTTAAAAATAAAATTGAGAAACTTTCTAATTAATTATTGATAGTTTTTGTGAGCTTGCAAACTAATCAAAAGAATGCCATAGTTCATGAAATAATAGTTTAAAGCTATGATATAAAGTAAAAAACAAAAACCGCACTTATAATCTATATGTAATAGAGTTCTTTATAGAACATAAAAGAATCATGATTAAGTCTTTTACTAATGTACAGTTGAAAATCGCATACCCCAATTTCTAATTTAGACTATAGTCTTTTGTAACCACTTAATGTCCATTCCCCTAGTATTTTTGTAGGTCCATTTCAAACCTTGCATCATCATTTTTCCTCTCATGATGTTCAAAAGTCCTTATCAATAGCTATCTTTCAGCATCACATTTAAACGATTTGCATGTTGTCCTTTCCATCTGTTATTTTTTCAGTGTACTTTAAGCTTAATTCATCTACACACTAGCATGTCATGTGGACAATAGCGCACCACATAATTTCCCATCAATAACTCAATGCTCAAATGTTTCTCCTAAGCATTCTTTCCACTTATCACCCACTTTTGTCCATGGAACCAAACAAAATCTTCTAGAATGGACCTGGAGCCTATTTTTCCCACCTCTTCTTTCTTTTAAATCCATCTTCTTTCTTCATTCAATATCTCTTGGTGATTCTCTTGGTTCTTCCACACAAAATCTCTTGCATTGTCTTAGCTTTCGCAACTCTCTTTCTCTCTCGCTTGCTACAATAATCTCTTGCAATAATAGTCATAGCTCTCTTGGCTTCCTCAAGACAATTTGGTAATATGTTTCTATCTCTCTTGTGTCTTTTAGCATCTTGGGATTTATTACATCCCTTACCTATCATTTATCTCATTCATAGAGCTTTCACTCCACTAGTGGGCTTTGTTTCCATTTGCATATCTTATGTAATAAGATTTTTCCTTCATTAAGCGAGATTTGTTTTTATTGCATTGTCATTTATTTATTATTTTCAATCTATCTATTGTGGAGGCAGAAATACCAAAACATGGACTTGATTGAGGCAAGAGTTCAAATAAACCGAAACATTTTTTGTCTTTTGTGTGTATGCAAGTTCATTAGAGACATTCAACTACATCAGTGTTTTCTTGTATTTATTTATCTTGTTTATTTTCATCTCAATTACAATATGTACCACTATATTTATAATTTCAAGTTTTGTAGGTTATCTAAATTGTAGAACTACTATTTTTCATTCTAGGTCTTTTGTGTTTTGGTTTGTATAGATACCAAAATAATCAGAATGATAGAAAATATTCAGAATGAAAAAAAAACATCTTTTGGAGGTTTTCTTGTATTTAGTTGTATTGTTTATTTTCATCTCTATTATATATTATTTACCACAATATTTCAAATTTTAGATTTTATACGTTATCTAAATGTACAGACCTTTTTTTTGTCATTCTAAGTAGTTTCAATGTTGAGCATGTTCCTTCAACTAATATTTCCACAAGTTGTAATAAATCTTCTAATGTAATTTTCTTCTCTTCTACCGCTAGGAAACCTATAAAGAGACCAATAATATATGTTACTAGAGAAAGTCCACAACCAAAGTCAAATAAAGTTATGATCATTAATGGTGAACCTTCGACTACTCATTATGTGTGTCCTTTCTCTCATTAATGTCTATCTCTAAATTATGACAACCACGTGGATACTAATTAACAAAATGTAGCTCACACTAATCAAACTAGTTGAATCAAACAAAGCATTAATATTCCTATATCTATTACATCTTCTCAACCTATTCTCTCATTTTATCCTAAGTTACTTTCTCACTCCCTAGCAGAGTGTGATCCTATCAAGCAAATCTGTGTTACTCTCACTAAGATCTATCTTTGGGATCTTCCTCAGACATTTCCCCTTTATCATGGTGTACTTCCCAAGGATCTACAAAATATCCTTGTGCGATCTTCCACTAGACTTAGTGAGGAAAATACTTTGTTGCATTGTATACACTCTGGTACACCATAGACTATATATTTCATTAGCATGAAATCCACTAAAATACAAGATCAAGATGATCCATTAATGATAGTTCTTTTTGTAAATGGCATTGGTATTGGACATACTCTGGTTGAAATGGGTTCATAATTCAATATTTCTAGTATTTATCTTTCACCTAAAATCAAAATTGATCCAAGTTCTCTTGCAAATTATTCTTTGTCTATTCATGGGTTTTACAATGTTGGTTGAAAATATTTAGGTACAATAATGCTATCTTTGCAGCTTGGACATGTTACTTTATATACTTCAATACATGTAATACTAGGCACTTTGCAATACAATCTTCTTCTAGGTAGACTGTGGATTCATGTTATGCGTGTAGTCTCATCTACCTTGCATAAACATATCAAATTTATTCATAATAATTAAGTAGTTATAATACACATTTATCCTACATCCTTGCACTATTACTCTGAGGCTAAGGCTAACCAGTCTTCAAGTGGTACCATTTTTAAAGAATTCAAGCAATATTACACCACCATTAGTTTCTAATATTATTGATGGTGCTAATTTGCCTTCTTCTCAAGCAAATGCATGTATCAATTATGATCAATGTCCTTTTAATTTTATAAATTCCCTTACTAGAGAACATAAAATCAACCAGTTCACAGTGACATTTTAAACATTTCATTCACAACTGCTATTGACAATGATTACTCTTCTATATCGTAGGATAATATGGGTACTATCAACTATGTCGATAATATTGATCCTCCCACTTTTCAGTATTATTTCTATGCATGGGTATAAAGGAAATGGTTTTGTATGTATAGAACAAGGAATGATGATCCCTTTGCAACCAAAGCCATGTTCTTCTACAGTTGGCGTAGGGTACAAATATTTTCCTTTGTCTTCGTCCACTCGACCATTTTCTAAAGTTTCTATGTCTTCTCCTTGTTAATAGTCAAACCTTCCTTTGCAAGAGAAATGATTTCTTCTTTCTCTTTATTATTTATATAAACAAGAGCATAATTTATTGTGGCTTCTCAAATCCCACTTGTTTACTCTTCATCCTCCAAAACAAAAGAAGCTCTATGTGAATTATAAGTCAAGACATTATTTTTGTGCATATCATCAAGAGCCTGGTCATTCCAATAGTCGATGTAAGGCCTTGAAGGATAAAATACAACAACTTTGTAAATTGGGTGTCTTTAATTATTCATATATTGATAGGTATGCTTCTTGTTCCATGCATGACAAGTGATAATGAGGTTTACCTCTATCCTATACTTTTTGCATGTCTATTATAAAATTAGATCCCATCCACTATCTTATCTGCCTTTGTTGGGGCTAATCTGCTATTTTGTATTATATGTCTTTGTGGGGTCCAATCCACTATCTTATCTTATCTTCCTTTATGGGGGAAAATCCAATATATATTATGTTTGCCTTTGTGAGGGCTAATCCAATATGTTATATTATCTTCCTTTGTGGCAACCAATTCACTATCCTATCAAATCTCGCCCTACTATATGCCTATCAAAATTTTGTTGCACACGTACCAGTGTAACCTACATTATCGTATCACATACATATATAGATTTTTCTATGCATGTCTTAAGCCACCCTATTGAATGCAACTATCCAATTTTTTCTACATGCATTGGTGCACAATTAAAAACTGCCTTATCATACGACTATCTAGATTTTGCTACTCACAATCATCCACCGTCAAAATAACTCTATTATATGGCTACCTAGTATAACACAACTTCTACTAATACCATGTTATTTCTTTGGTAGTTTCCCTCTTCTATAGAAAACCCAATTCTACTAATTATATATTTTGGTAGATAATTTCCTCTACAGAGGGGTTGGTGCTACTAATAATGATCATATGCATGATCCCTAGTAGTAGATGAAGCTAGTATCTTAGTCATGTGTTGTACCTTTGAAAAAAATTTCTTCCCAATCTCCTATGTGCATTCTTCCATGAAGCACTTAGTCCTAAAATTATTATCCTTAATTAGAATTCCTCTATGTTTTGTTTCTCATATTTTGGGGATGACACATTATATAACAAGACAACCTTTTTCATCAAGTTCTCCTTAACATTTCTGACCCAAAACTCTTAGTTTTTCTATTCTGTGTTATTCTTATTTACATTAACTTCTTGGCTTTGTGGCTTTCATTTTTTAACCTTGATCTCTTTTGCAGCTTCTTCTCTCTAAGGCATCTATATTGCAGGTCTTTTCCATAGGGGCATGCTTCCTCTATAGTATCCTTTTGGTATTATGATGTTATTTTCATTTAGTAGATTTCCTTTAGGTTTCATGTTCATTTAAATGCATATGTCCGCTAAAGTGAGGGGAGAATGTACAGTAAAGAAAAAGAATATCCCTATCTGCAATTGAGACTACAATTTTGTAACCACTTTGGTGTCCATTCCCCTAGTATTTATGTAGGTCTATTTCAGCCCTTGCATCAACCTTTTCCCTCTCAATATGCTCAAAATTCCTTGTCAACAACTATCTTTCAACGTTACCTTTGCATGAGATGCATGTTCTCCATTCAAACTATCATTTTTAGTTGGATTTTTTAAGATAATATCATGCCTTATAGATGCCCGCACATCGTACATTTATCCACTAACAACCTAATATTCAAATGTTAGTCCCGAGCATTCTTTCCACTTGTCACCCACTTTTTTTGTTGGAATAGCTCAAAATCTTCTAGAATGAAGTGGAAGCCTATTTTTCCTTCTTCTTCTTACTTTTAAATCCATCTTCTTGCTTCATTCAATCTCTCTTTGTGACTCAATTGGTTCTTTCACACAAAATATCTTGCATTGTCTTGGTTTTCATAGCCCTCTTTCACTCCCACTTGCTATAGAACTCTATTACAACATTATCCATAACTCTCTTAGATTCCTCAAGCACATTTAGTAATATCTTTCTATCTCTCTTCTGTCTTTTACCATCTTGGGATTTATTATATCCCTTATCTATCATTTATCTCATGCAATAGGGGTTTTCCTCTACTAGCAGTGTTTGTTTCCATTTTCATATCTTACATAATAGAGGTTTTCCTCTATTAAGTGGGGTCTCTTTCTGTTACGTTTCATTTATTTATCTTTTTCAATATATCTATTTATCTAGTTGTTGTTGAGGTGGAAACACCAAAACATGAATATGACTGAGGCAAGTCTCAAAATAGCTCCAAACATTATTTGTCTTTTGTGTGTGTGTAGTTTTATTGGAGACATTCAACTAGATGGAGGTTTTCTTGTATTTAGTTATATTATTTATTTTTATCTCTCTTATTTAATATTTTCTGCTATATTTCTAATCTTGAGTTTGGTAGGTTATCTGAATTATAGACATGACTTTTTTTTATTTTTTTCCAATTTTGAGTATTTTTTTGTTTCATTCCATAGAGGGACACAATGTGTCATGTAGATGTCCATGCACCGCTCTGATATCCTTGGCTAAGACACTTAGATTTGAACTAAAGAGACTCTGCCATCTTCACTTCTCATTTTTTTAAACAAAATATTATTTCTCTTTATCTTTAGTGAGATATCTCCACTGGTTCAACTAGTTGGAGGTATCTAAATGTATGATGTGAAACTATCTCTCAAAGGAACATAGTTTCCTTCTGTAGGATATGATTTAATTCATTACAACTACCAGTTTGATTATTAAGAGGTCACATTTATTTTTATTGTTAAGGAAATTGAAACCCTTAATAAATACTGATATATAAGAAATATTACACTAGGAGAAGGTCTATTAGTATAGTCAACCCTATTAATAATAAAGATATCAATTAGTGTCATGTTGTGTCTCATTTGACCCATCATCTACAATAGATTTAAGATTTGTTAAATGTGCATGTTATGTTCAAAATATGTCTCTTTCTAGCATGTTATTTTCTCCCTTATACTCCATTCAATCATTAAAAGTTATCCAAATATTAAACTAGCCAATTCTATGTGTTTGCAAATTCATAAACCTCTTAGAAAATTGACAACGGAACAAATAAATACCACTAGGTTCATCAAGTAAAAAAATTTGTGGGTAAATGAACTTTGTGAAAATACGACAAAGGGAGGTAAAGATTGAAAAATTGCCAAGTTTTTTATCCTACAATGCTTAATGGTATGTGAACTCAATAAAATTGAAATGAAAAGGAAAGTAATGAGTTCAATCATAGGTATGTTTTTAGATCCGCATGCTTGTCAAAATGCCACCATAGCTCTAAATTTTGTAAAATTAGTGATATGGCTTGCGAACTTAATAAAAGTGTGAATGCTTGAGGAAATAAATTATCCTAATTAAGTTTCACTAATTTGTGAGGTTGTAAACCAATCAAAATGATACAAGGTAGGGATGGAGAAGGGGCCAAAGGCTCTCCTAACTACCAAAACACCTTGTAGAACCAAATGCGGAAACACAACAACACAATGAGACAAGAAACAATAGATATCCTTTATATTAACTTGATCAAAATAATTACATGTCAAGTTGTAAGGAATTTCTGGTTTCGGTCATATATTCAATGAATTACAATAAGATCTTCATACAACAGAGATTACAGACCTTAGATCCCAATATCTAAACATTTTCTTTCTTTCTTGAAGAAAGATATCTAAACTAAGAACATACAAAAAAATATATACAAGAGTCCACCAAAGAGGTCGGTGCTCAAATTCATAAGAGAGACCCAGATTTAGGTCCACAGAGATCCCAATGAGAGACCCCAAATCAATTCAACAAAGAAAAATAAATGAAAAAGTGGGCCAAAGATCCAACTCGCAAAATAAGCATCTCGAGAAAAAGGTTGACCAAGCAATAGCGTGACTTGGGCAAAGAACACCCTGAGCAATAGGAAATAAAACCTGAGTGTTAGAAGAGAAACCCAAGCAACAAGAAATAAATATGCAATCCCAAGTGACAGGACTCGAGCATCAGAACTAAGTATTACTAAGCGAAAGAAGCAAGCATGCCCAATCAATAGAACTCGAACAGCAGACAAACTTTACCAAGTAATAGAGTATGTCCTGAGCAGCTTCTAAACAAAAACAAACATCTTTTTGGTTGAGAAGGATTGCCAATGACCCAAGATTCTCCCGCATCCGACACCTGGGTTTACAAGAAATGATTCTCTAAATCATGTATCAAGTCCAACCTGAAATGAATCCAACTTAGATTAAGAAATCCAAGATGAGTCCTCGATCAGTTTGTTCTTCCACTTTACCAGATATTTCATGTATTATTTTCCTCTTGTACTTCCGCTAATTCTCTATTTCAAAATGTTCTCAATTTCTTCTATCTTCTTCTTAGAATAATCACTAGGTACCATCATTTCTTCATCAGGTTCATGATATTCATACAAATCCAAAATATTGAATATAGGTGATATATCCATGTAATCAGGTAATTCAACTTTATAAGAATTTCCACTATAAGACCTTCTTAGTATTTTGCAAGGACCCAATTTCTTCATCTTAAATTTACCATATGTTCCAATAGAAAATCTTCCTTTCTTCTGATGAACCATCACTGCATCACCAACTTCAAATGTTTTATGTCTTCTTGATCTGTCTACACTATCTTTATATTTATGACTACTTTTCTCCATCTTTTGTTTTACATCTTCAAGGAATGTCTTCATAAATTCTACAAATTTTTCTGCTTCAGCACTTCTTTTCTCTTCCCCAACAACATCTCTCAAGTCTGATATACCTCTCAGTTGTTTGCCATGAACAATCTCAAAAGGTGTTTTTCCAGTACTTCTATTCACTGAATTGTTTTATGAAAACTCTTCTTGTGCCAACATCAAATCCCAATTGCCTGGTGTGTCTCCAACTAAGAATCTCAACATATTACCCAGACTTCAGTTTACAACCTCTATTTTTCCATCAGTTTGTGGATGAAATGCAGAAATAAACTTCAACTCAGTACCCAACTTCTTCCAAAGTGTTCTCCAAAAATAGCTAACAAACTTACTATCTCGGTCAAAGATGATACTCTTCGGTAATCCATGCAATCTAACAATTTCCTTAAAGAAAAGATCTACTATATGTACTGCATCTGATGTTTTCTTACATGGTATAAAATGTGTCATTTTAGAAAATCTATCCACAACAACAAATATGGAATCATTACCTCTTGTTGTCCTAGGTAGGTGAATAACAAAATCCATGCTGATATCACTCCAAGGTTTCTCAGAAACAGTAATAGGTGTATACAAACTAGTATTCTGACTTGCTCCTTTTGTAACTTGACAAACTCCACATCTTTTCACAAATTTATAAACATCTTTATACAAATGAGGCCAAAAATACCTCTCCTTTAGCAAACTCAATATTTTATCAATGCTAAAATGTCCAACAAATCCACTGAAATGTTTCTCCTTAAACAAATTAATTCTCATTGAATCTTTTGGTATACACAACTAAATACCTTTGAACAACATATCTTCCTGAATGAAATAATCTTCATACTTACTTGATTTATTTGAATTAGGTGCTTTGGATACTCTCCACTGCTATGAAAAATTGGGATCATTTTCATACAAATGCTTCATGTCATCAAAACCAAGAACTTCAATTCTCATTTCAGTTAATAAAGACCTTCTACTCAATGCATTAACAAATCTATTAGAATTTCCACTCTTATGCTTAATCACAAATGTAAAGCTCTGCAAATACTCTACGCATTTCATATATCTCTGATTCAACTTATTTTGACTACCCAAATATTGTAAAGCCTTATGATCAGTATACAACACAGATTAATTTGGCATCAAATAATATCTCCACTCCTTCATAGCTTGCACAATACCATAGAAATCTTGATCATAGACAAAATATTTCCTTTTTCATCATTCAACTTTTCACTAAAGAAAGCAACAGGTTTACCTTCTTGACTGAACACACTTCCAATTGCACCTCCACTTGCATCAGATTCAACTTGAAATACCTTATTCAAGTCAAGTAAGGCTAACACAGGTAATTCAGTAGCATTCAATTTCAAAGCTTAAAAATTCTTATCAGTTCCATGTGTCCATTTGAATTCTCTTTTGTCTCCTCTCATTGTCTCAATCATAACATTACAAATAGAACTTAAATTTCTGATAAAATTTCTGTAAAAACTTTTCAATCCATGAAATTATCTTGCCTTAGTGACATTTTTAGGTGTAGGCCAACTCAATATAGCTTTAACCTTCTCGGATCCATCTTTAAACCATCAGTTGAAATCAAAAAACCCAAATACACAAGTTCTTCTTTCATAAAGGAACATTTCTTTAGATTTATTAGCAACTTTTCCTCTTTCAATCTCTGCAACACTTTCCTTATATGCATGAAATTCTCTTCTCTAGTCTTACTGAATATCAGAATATCATCCAAATATACAATCACACACTTATTCAAGAATTTCTTCAAAACTTCATTCATTAAACTCATAAATGTACTCAATGCATTAGTTAAACCAAAAGGCATAACCAACCACTCATACAAATGTTCCTTTTCCTTGAAAGAATTCTTCCATTCATCAGCTTCTCTGATTCTGATATGATGATATCCACTTTTAAAATCAATTTTAGTAAAATACATTACTCGACTCAAACAATGCATGATGTCATCCATTCTTGGTATAGGAAACCTATACTTCATTGTGATCTTGTTTATTGCTTTGGAATTAGTGCACATTCTCCATTCTCCATTCTTCTTAGGTGCCAATACAACAGGTACTGCACATGGACTCAAACTTTCTTGGAACAAACCTTTGTTCAACAATTCATCAAATTTTTTGTTAAGCTCTTCATTCTCAATCTGTGTTCACCTATGTGGTTCTTTATTTGGTAAGATAGCTCCAAGAATCAAATCCATACAGTGACTGATATCCCTCATTGGTGGACAACCATTAGGTACATTATCTAAAATTATCTCTTTGTACTCAGTGAGCAACTTTCCAACTTCCGCAGGAATGTCTTCTTCTGTATTCCTACTTGGTTTGTTAGGAATCAAAGCATAACATATATCATCTCTTTTCAAATCCTTAACAAACTTCTACCTTCCATCAGAAAAATTTTCACAGATGTGCATAACTCATCAACAGATTCTTCAACCAAAGGTAACTAAATTTTCTTTCTACCATCAACCCAAATAGAATATCTATTCAACCTTCCATCATGTATAGCATGTCTATCATATTGCCAAGGTCTTCCCAACAAAATGTGACAATAATCCATAGGCATAATATCACACAACACCTTATCATAATGCTTTCCAATTTTTAGATTCACAAAAACATTTTCACTCACCATTAATGTATGATCATCCTTGATCCATGAGATTTGATAGGGTTTTAGATGTTTCATCCTCTCCAACTACAAATTTGCAACCATTTCCTCAGATGCCAGATTCTCTGAGCTTTCATTATCAACAATCACTTTCCAGACTTTATTTACAACTCTACATTTGGTCTTGAACAAACTTTTCCTGATCAGATCTTTCTTATCCTTTTCACTCCATAGTATCCTTTAGATCATAAAATTTCCTTTTTTCAGCTTCATTTGGTGACTCCTCTCGCACCAATGCATTTCTTCTACTACTGCCTTTCTTTCTTGCATGTGTACATTAAAAGGATTTATGTCCTTATTCACCAGAGTTGTAACAAGTTACTTGGAATCCTTTTCTTCTATAACCACCTCTGGAGTAATTACCTCTTCCTTGGTATGAATTTCCACCTTTCCATTCAGTCTTTCCTTTATCTTGAGATGTGTCTAAAACTGACTTGTCTGGTTAAGATCTACTATTTTCACCATGAGATCTATCTCTTCCTCTAGGGAATCTACCACCTCTGCCTCTTTGTCTTTGTTCATATCTTCTATTCAACTTTTCTTCAGCTTTTAGGAAAAATTGGTGTGCCTCCTCAATGCTTCCCATCTTGACCAAACTGATCTCATCTTTTATGGAACTTCTCAAGCCATTCAGGTATCTTGCTACTCTTTCCACTTCATCTTCAACATGTCTAGATCAGATGTCCAATCTATATAATTATTGAGTATAGTATTTTACTAATTTGTCTTTCTGCTTCAAACTTTTCATTTGTCGAATTAGGTTAATATGATAATCACAAGGTAGAAACTTGTCTTTCAATTTTTTTACCATCTTTTCCCATACCTTGATTTTGTCTTTAGCTTTCTTCTTCTAATCCAATTGTAGATGTTACCACCATAGGGATGAATGTTCTTTCAATTTTGTGCTTGCAATCTTTACCTTCTTGTTCTCTGTTACATTCTCATATTCAAAATACTTTTCCATCTCTGTTATCCAGTCTATCAATTTGTCAGAATCTAATTTTCCACTATACTTAGGAGGATTAAACTGAGGTGTGGATTTCAAACTTGTCAAGGCTCTCAGGAATCTTTCTTCTTGCTATTCCATCATAGGTGTAGGTGCAGCTTCACCTTGAACCTCCTCAAATTCATCATCACTAACATCTTCAAGATGTCTTCCTCTACGTTGGGTTGTCTCAACAACTTTCAATGTAGTAGCCATCTGTCTAAGCATATCAGCTAGACGTGGATCTGCATTTCCTCTTCCATGAACCATCTTGAATTCCTCTGCAATTGTAGGTTAGATCACAATCTTCTACCCCACAACAATACCAACTAGAGTTAGGGTTTCAAGAAGGAACTTAGATCTCACCATGCTTTGATACCACCTGATGCAAGGCATGGCTGGAGAAGGGGCCAAAGGCTCTCCCAACTACTAAACCACCTTGCAAAACTAAATGTAGAAACACATCAGCACAGTGAGAGAAGAAACAACAAATATCATTTATATTAACTTGATCAAAATCATTACATGCTGGGCTGTAAGGCATTAATAGTTTTGGCCATATATTTAGTGAATTACAATAATATCTTCATACAAAAGAGGTTACAGACCTTCGATCTCAATATCTAAATGTTTTCTTTCTTTCTCTAAGAATGATATCTAAACTAATAACATACAAAAGAATATATACAAGACACCACCAAAGAGGTCGGTGCTCAAATCCATAAGAGAGACCCAGATTTAGGTCCACACAGATCCCAATGAGAGACCCCAAATCATTTTAGAAATGGAAAATAAATGAAGAAGTCGGCCAAATATCAAACTCCTAGAATAAGCATCTCAGGAAAAAGGTTGACCGTGCAATAGAGGGACTCAAGTAAAGAACACCCTGAGCAACATGAAACAAAACCCGAGCGTCAGAAGAGAAACTAGAGAAACAAGAAAGAAATAGGCATGCCCGAGCAACAAGACCCGAGCATCAGAACTAAGCATTACCGAGCAATAGAAACAAGCATGCCCAAGTAACAGAACCCGAGCAACAAACAAGCTTTACCGAGCAACAGAGCCCGAGTAACAAAGTATTTCCCAAGCATCTTCTAAACAAAATCAAACATCTTTTTGGTTGAGCAGGATTTCCAATGACCCAAGATGCTCCATCATCACAAAAGTATGAGAAATCTAATGAAGAATAGTTTAAATATAGGATAGAAATTAAAATTTTCAAAAGTAATCTCTATGTGATGGATTTCTTTATCAAACCTAAAAGAATTATGATAACATCTACTGCTACAAATTTGATTATTAACACCCCCTTTGTTTTCAATGTGAAGGAAATTGAAATCTTTAATAATGCTTGATATATAAGCTATATTGTGGTGGGGAAGGCCTATTACATTAGTCGACACTATTAAAAATAAGCATATTAATTATTTTCATTTCAAGTCTCATTTGACCCATTATTTATAATATATTTAAGAGATCTTAAATGTTCTCTTGTGTTCAAATGGTGTGTTTTCCTATCGAGTTATATAATCCCTTGTACTTTGTTCAATCATATAATTTTATTTTTCATATATAAAAATAGCTTAGCCATGGTGTGTGCAAGTTCATAAACTTGCTATAAACTTAAGAAAGGGATAAAGAAATATCACTAAGCTCATCATCTCACAAATTTTGTGTCTTCGTGAAATTTGTGTAACTATGATAAAAGGAGAACAAAAAAATAAAAAACACACATTTCATGATGTTACAATGTTTGTTGGGTTTTGAACTCAATTAAAGTGTGATGATAGGTGAAATTATAAGTTCAGGCGTCAATGAGTATATGGGTTTGAAAACTTGTCAAAATGTGAACATGGTTTTTATATTTGTAAAAGTATGATATGACCCTCCAAGTTAATAAAATTGTAAATGCCTGAGAAGAAAAAAAAAAGAGCCTACTCTTAGACACTATGAAATTAAATTTGATAGCACCTGAATTCATTATTTATTAATATTAGAACAAATTCAAAGAAAAAAAAGACACTCTACCAAATCTTATCCATTATAGTAGATATTACTGATTATGACACCATCCCTAAACCTTTATTCCAATATATTTTTGAGGTAGTTTCTTTGTATTTTCACTCTATCCTACAAATCGTCAATTCTCAAAGATATGCCATGAGTAGAAAAATGTCCTTTCACCTTTCTTGATGATCAAATAAAGTTTTGAAGTAACACATTTTTGTAAAATGTTGATGAGATGACATTTAGATCGTGGGATATTTATATCTATGAAACATACCCATAATAGATTGATTTTTATTTTTTTACTTTTTTTTTGCATTTTTGTTTGACAATACAAAGACCCAACAATTTGTATTCTTAGATAGCTTTAACAATTTGTATTCTTAGATTTCACTTAAGCATTCTAATAGCTAAGGAAAAAATGATTGTGAAAAATCAATTGTTTGACCATAGAATCTACAAAACACACAAAGGATCCTAGATCTAAATAATGAAATTGCAATGTGGAAAACAAGGTTCACTATCTTGTATGGGCAGGTTAGGAAGGTTAGGATTATTTCCTCTTTAATTACCTTTGGAGGGTAGTGATCCAACTTGATTAATATGTTGGGCATTAAATGGAGTTGTCTGTCCCTCGTGATGAGTTGAAAATGACTATGAAATTGTGGAAGATGAATGCAAGATCTAAGGAAAAATATTCAAAAATGATGGATTTTAACATGGAGGACAAAACAAAAAATAGATACTCAAATTCTAGCCAAAGATCTAGAAAGTGTAGCTGATAACTAACCAAGGATTTAAATTTGGAGAAAAAATTGAAAGATTCAAAAGATTAGGTCATCTAGTGCTTGGGACTTAAAAAAGTATGTCATTCGAGTCCTCTTTGTTTTTGATATGTTGCAAGCGTTATCTAGGTCTTCTTATGCTCAATTTGTACCTCTCTTTACTTATTTTCTACATATTACCTACATAGAAAAAATAGCTAAAATGTTAGGTAGAAAGGGGTTTTGATAAGTAACACCCCTGTTTAGGAGTTACCTTATAGATGGAATAAATAGACATCAAATTGAAAGTGGTCTATTAGGTAGTAGAGGCTATGTATGAGATTTACGATGTCTTATACCTTGTTAATGCAATACTATTTGAATTTAATCACAACTTTTGATGTAATAACATGGATCCACAAGACCTAAAAGGAAAATCATGAAAATATGCTTCTATGAAGGATACTAAAGGTTACCATAATTCTAAATCTCAATGATAATGTCTTTAATGTTTGATGCTTGATAGTGTGTGTACAAATGAGGGGGGTAACCTTGATCTTATAGCTCTCCCTATCATTGCTTGGTCTGAATGTTGGAGAAAGCTAATAGGATTGTAACTTCATACTCCCACAAGATAATTATAATCTGATTTGAATTTGGGGTCTAATTAGTGCGATCCAAATTCCTTTGGTGTCTCAATCCTCCTAATGCAACCCTAAACTGTGACTAGAGGTCTAAAATTCTACAAGGAACTGATATAAGAGGCCATAAATACTAAAGTTGGGCCTAAGTGAGAAATAAAATGAAGAGTGGTGCAATTTATCATGCTACATTTAGCCCCCACTTTAGTGATAGCATGATCATGCATGCGCGCGCGCGCACACACAAACACACACACACACACACACACACACACACACACACACACACAGAGAGAGAGAGAGAGAGAGAGAGAGAGAGAGAGAGAGAGAGAGAGATTTGTAAGTTCAAGGGAATAAGCCCCCAAGAAATAGGATCTTAAATCATAGAACAACTTGTAAGGGCACACAAAACAAAACAATACAAAGACAAATATACAAAAAAAAGACACACAAAGAGGTTAATACTCAAAACAAAGGCTCCAAGTCAAAAACTTGCAAAGACCTCAATAATGAAAAATTCTTGACTTCTAATATCATTCTCAGAATGTTATTGCAAGAAAACAAGTTTTCACATGGAAAGAGAAAGAGAATAAATGAACCATGATCCAATCAACTAGAAAAAAATTTTATATAATGGGACCTGTAAGCTATGAGAATTAGAAGTAAGGGAGCATAATAATGAATCAAAACAATCAACAACTAATAATCTAAACTACATGCATGATTGAACTGAAAAAGAAAAACCTAAACAATAAGAAAATAAGGAAGTGAAAAACCTCCTCAAAACATAATCTAAGCTCCCCTTTTTGATGTGTTCATGCTTATGGATGTGTGCTCAAGATGTGCTCCAAGCTTCAAAGGTATGTTCTCTAAACTCGCATTATAAGTTTACTCTTCAAGATTGGAATATCTAAGCTAAAACTGACATTATGATGTTGCTTCAAAAGATGGATGAAATGTGAGTTGAAGAGAGGTCAGGATGCCACTAGAAGAAGGCACATGGATTGTGATTCTTCAAGTGCATCAAATTGTGACACTTATTACAATATTATTGGGTTGAAAGTATGGAGGAATGTGACTATTTAGGTAAATAGACCAAGAAGCCTCTAGAAGATAAGGCTCATAAAGAGGGTGTAAGAGGCATTTATGAGGGTGTAAGAGATATTTATTCTTATGGATAAGCATGGCTTGAGATTATTGACTTTGACTTTGGGGGTTGAGTTCCTAATCAAGGATTAGGAATGTGACATGGTTAGGGATAGAATTAGGATTAGGGTTAGGAGATAAGAAGGGTGATTACAGGGATAAGGAAGGGTTAGCATATGTGAAGAGGTTGGGATTAGTTTGAACTCAAGGTTAGGTGGTTGGGATTGGTTAGGTTAGCATGTGTGAAAGGGTTGGGTTGAGTTTGAACTCAAGGTTAGGGGTTGGGATTGGTTAGGTCAGCATGTGTGAAGGGGTTGGGTTGAGATTGAACTCAGGGTTAGGTGGTTGAGATAGGTTAGGTTAGGGGTTAAAGGGAATATTAAAGAATTGAATTACATAAATAACATATTCAGTCAATAAAAGGGTAATAGGGTTTTAATTCATTATTAAGCTATTGGTTGCTTTTAACAATTAATCAGGACTATAGCCAATTAATTGAATTAATTAGGGCTAGGGGATGACATAGGTCAATTAGGTAATGCTTAATTACTTAGTTGATATTTCTTAAAAGGTGCTAAATATGATCAGATGTGTTAATCAGATTTAGGTGTCTACATTTTTCCCCTCTTCGACATAGTGTTAGAATAATGCTATTTTGAAGAAGTTTACAATAATAGACGACACAAAGATGTGGACGTAGGCAACGAAGTTGCCCTAGAGTAACAATTAGGATAGAGTTAGGATAGGATGACCAGGATGATGCCCCCTCAAGAGGGTGACAGCGAGAAAAGGTGAAGCCCTGGTGGCATCTCAAAAAGAGACGGCCAGGAGAGATAGGATAGAAGAAAAAGGAAGGGGGGGATAGAAGAATGAGGGATCAGATAGTCAGGTTTGCATCAAGGATGAAGGTTTAGGTGTGAGATAGGATTTGATTGGACTAAAAGGGAAATGCTATGCTGGGGAGGGGATGGGGGGATTTTTTCTTGAAGCTTGAGCGAGGGGTATTCCAGGATGGATTACCGCCATGTAGTTGAGTACTTATTTTGATATAGCAATGCTAGAGACCATACCAAGGTTACTAGGAAAATTAGGCCTTGTCACCGTTGTTGCAGAGGACTAACACAACAAACACGTGAGAGTTTCCCCAGCATCACACATGATTCCTAGAAAAAACCATGGTGTAAATGATGCTAGAAAAGCCCACAAGCAAACGACATTTCCCAAGTGCAGCATGCACACCCAAACGGATTACATATGTGCAAGGGTCATATCTGACTGACTCACAAGAAGAAAACAAAAAGATCAAGTTCCCTATCCTAGGTGCATCCATTTTCAATGTACCATGATATAAAGAATCATGGCAACTTTGAGGAGGAGAACAACTAAAAGAATCAGGAATGATAAACAAGAACCAAAATCAAATTTCAAGATCAAAAATTCAATAACAAGATGCCTTTTTCCAGAGAGATCAATGATATGGGATAATGATTAGATTGAGATTAGGTCAAGAGGAAGGATACATCCTACGAGATCCCAATGATGATGATGATGATCTAGATTTAGGTGAACAAGAGGAAGGATACATCCTCAAGGACCCATTTCCAAAAAGATGATTGGATTTAGGTCAATAAGAGGAAGGATACACCATCAAGGACCCATTTCCATGGAGAGGTCATGTGTGTATCTTATTGGCCAAAAGATGTGATGATGATCAAATTTTTGAAACAAGATTTTGTCATAAGGAACTCGTTGAAGCACAGGATTCGAAATGGAACTAGATCACTTTCTGCAAGGAGATCGACCAAGGACATGAGATATGTACAAGTGGGACTAGATACAAGACTAGAATGACAAATACACAATATTTACAGGACTGAAGCTCAAGGATTTGGATAGGACAACATATATACAAATTGGACAGATGATTATATACAGGAAGAATATGTACAAAAGCTCAGGATGTAGGATAGGAGGACCAATGCTGACTGATGTGAGCGATAATGGAATATCTAGGAAATAAAGGTAAGGATTAGGCCAAAGTGGAGTGGAATGAATGAGATGGAGGAGAATGAGATTTTGATAGATAATGATACGGCCAACTATGTGTGACGCCTGATTGCCAGGTTTTCACCACACATACTTGTCCAAGGTGCCTAATTGCCAAGTTTTCACCACTGGACGAGTGATTTCTCTTGATCTTTTTTTTTGTTTTCTTTTTCTTCTTTTTCTTCTTTTTTCTTTTTTTTCTCTTTTTGATTTTTTTTGCTATCATTAAGGTGTCTGTGTCCAAGATTTTCACCAAGACAATGAGTTTTTCAAGACTTTTTACAATGTTTTTGGATTTTTCAGATTAATTGAAATAACTGATCAACTGCTAGGCATAGAAGCACCTACGATGAATGATATTGATTAGATCATTCAGGGGTTCTCCTTCAGGAGTAGATAACTGATATGCCCTAGAACTGAAGCATGCAGTGACAATACATGGGCCTTCCCAGGTAACTTCAAACTTACCCTTCTTTTCCCGATTAGCACCTACTTTTTAATTCTCTTTGAGCACAAAGTCCCCTACCTAGAACTGGTGTGGTTGAATCTTCTTATTATATCTTCCCTTAATCTATTCTAATATATGACCAAGTGGTCATATGCTTGTTGGCGCTTTTCATCAAGGAGATCAAGCTATGTGAGTCTTACTACTCTGTAGTCTTCATCTGTGATTAGGTCTTTGAGAGATACCCATAAGGATGGTAGTTCAACCTCAATTGGTAAGACACCCTTAGCACCATAGACAAGGGAATATGGACCGGTGTCTATGGGAGTATGGAAGGAAGTGCGAAAGGCCTAAAGGGCAGGATTAATTTGGAGGTGCCAGACATGACTAGTATCATTGACAACCTTCTTTAGGATTTTTAAAGGTTTTTTGTTGGTTGCCTCAGCTTGGTCATTACCCTATGGGAAATATGGGCTAGAGAAGTGATGATGGATGTGGAGGCGCTCACACAGATTGACCATATGCTAATTTTCAAATGGAAAACCATGATCTGTGAAAATGGTGGATGGAATGCCAAAGCAGAAAATGATGTGGTATTGGATAAACTTGGAGATTTGGATGTTGTCGTAAGGCTATGTGGGATTGCTTCAACCCACTTAGTAAAGTATTCAGTTGCTATGATGATAAATTTGTGTCCCTCAGAGGACAAGGGAGTGATCTTACCAATGAGGTTGAAACCCCAACATGAGAATGACCAAGAAGGCGTAGTAGGATGTAGCTATTGTGTTGGTGCATGGATCATATTTGCATGCTACTGACATGGTAAGCATTTTTTTAAAAATTCACAAGTATCATGTTCCATAGTAGGCCAATAATACCTGACTCTAAGAAGTTTTTTAGCTAGGACCATGCCACTCGCATGGGCACTGCAGATTCTAGCGTGAACTTCTTGCAATGCCTGGGCAGCTTCAACTTCATCTAAACACCTAGAGAGAACATTGTGATAAACGCGATGATATAAGGTGTCAGCTACAATGGTGTAGCGGGAAGCTCTTTGAATAAGGTTTTGGCATTGGGTGTTTGTTAGATGGGGGGATATGATACCATTCTTTAGATAATCATGGATGTTGTGGTACCATGGGGATTAAGGACCAACCAAGACACAGACTTGATTAATGTCATCACTCTGATAAGCTGGCACATGAAGTTGCTCAACCAGGAACTTGTACTGCATTGCATCAAGTGGTATTTCTAGATGAGACCCGATCATAGCCATTGCATTGACAACTTTGTTTTGTAGACGTGGCACTTGGGTGATTTGCAAATTGATGAAATGCTCCTTCATTTTATCTATTGTCTCTTTTTAAGGTAACAACTTATCATCTTTTTATTGGAATTCATCTAACACTTGCTTTATGATTAGTTGAGAATCACCAAAGACTTGGTTATCCGTGATGTTCCACTAGATGGCCATGCCGAGTCCTACAATCAGTACCTCATATTCTGCTATGTTTTTAGTGCAAGGACATCCCAGTTTGAATGATTTTGGGATGTAGTCACCTTGTGGGGTAACAAATAGGATTCCTACCCCAGAACCATGAGATGTATATGAACCATCAAAGAATAACTTCCAGGCTAGTTGTTCTTTGATCATGCATAGATGTTCATCGGGAAACTCCATGACTAATGGATATGTGTTGATTGATGGTGCCTCTACTAACTGATCTGCGATGACTTGACCTTTGATGGCTTTTCTATCGATATATTGGATGTCAAACTCATTGAGAAGCATTACCCATTTAGCCATGCGGCCTGTGAGAGTTTTTTTAGATAGAAGATACTTGAGTGGGTCTATTTTTGATATAAGCTTTACTGTGTTACTAAGCATGTAGTGACAAAGCTTTTGAGTAGCGAAGACCACCTCTAGGCATACTTTTTCCATTGGCGTATAATTTAGCTCATAACCCACCAAAGTGTGGCTGATGTAGTAGATAGCACACTCTTTTCCATTGTCATCTAACTGCGCCAGGAGTGCCCCTAGTGCTATTGTTATTGCATATATATATATATATAATATGAGAGGTTTTCCTGGTGTAGGCAGCACTAGAATAGATGAATTTGCTAGATATTTGTTGATTTTGTCAAAGCTTCTTTGGCATATAGGATCCCAGTTGAAACTATGATCTTTCCTCAGCAAATGCGTGAAAGGTTGGCATTTGTCTTCAAGCTGTGATATGAAGCGGTGCACTGATTGAATATTTCCTTGTAGATTACGTAGCTGTCTGAGTGTCTTTGGCAGAGGCATTTCCATAATTGCTTTAACCTTTTTAGGATCTATCTTGATGCCACATCATGATACGATGAAGCCAAGGAGATTTCCTGATGTAACTCTGAAGACACATTTCTTTTGATTTTTATTTGAGGCCATAATATGGAAGTCAATCAAACACTGCCTCTAGATCATTTAGGTGATCCATTCTGTTTTGTGATTTAGCCAATATATCATCCACGTAATCTTTAAGGATCTTATGGATCATGTCATGAAAGATGATGGTCCTAGCCCTCTGATATGTTTCTCCAGCATTCTTGAGCCCAAATGGCACCATGTTGTAACAGAAGGCACCCCATGGGGTTGTAAATGTTGTTTTATGCTAATCTTCTTCTGCTATACAAATCTGATTATATCCTAAAAATTCATCCATGAGAGACAACATCTCATGTCTAGCAGTGAGTTCCACTATCATGTCAATATTAGGAAATGGAAATTCATCTTTTGGACATGCTTTGGGGTGGTCCCATAATAGTGTGTCCCACTTTTTGGCCAACTTTGACACAGAGATCAACATTTTGAGAAAAAACTTCATTTTCGAACACCTATTGCCAAAAAACTATAAGGAATTTGAAGATAATGTAAACTAGGGTATTTTAGAATTTTCTTTCTAGTTTCTAAATATATATTTTTAAAAAAAATTAAAATTAATTAAAATTCATTTTTCTTTCTCCTTCGAAAAGTGGTTCTTGTAAAAAAACTGTGATTTTAAGAAGTGACTGTCACTTTGATCAACATAACTTTTTTTTAAAATATGATAATGATGTAATTCTTTCAAAATTATATTTGTAACTTCAATATCCAGAGGATGTAATTGGTTTCATTCATTTTTGGTCAATATTTCATATTTTATTGAGTTCTAAAGTGACAATAACTGTAATTTAGACATAAGGTCACTTTGATCACCATAACTTGAAATGTATATATCGAAATTCAATTTTTTTTTTTATAGAAAGGTAACACAATTACCCTTTTCCTACATATTTTTCATATATTTTTTTTTAATTTAGTATTTTTTCCGAAGCCTTGAAGAGACAGGTTGTTGAATCACCAAACAACCTATGTTTAGTTAAAGTAATATTTGAAAGTGATAACAAACTCAATATGTATGAAAATTATATTCATTATAAATCTTGTTCTGAATCGCATCATTTGGTATCATTTGTTTGAGGAAAACATTTGGTTTGGTCCCTGTTGCAGGCCTTCAAAGGTGAAATTTTATGATTTTTTTTTCTTACAAGAAATTTTCATTTTTGGGGTCTTTGAGCGAAGACCCCCTTCACGCGAAGGGGTCTAAGAGGCTTCGCGTGAAGACCCTTTGCGCAAAGTCCCCTGTGTGAAAATTCTGGCGAAAACCATCTTGCCGGATTTTTATCTTGGGCACTTCATGCGAACTAGGTCGGCTTTATTGAAATTTTTTTTTTGAAAAATTTGGAAAGGTATAAAAGTAAAGTTTTTTGCTTCTAATTTTTCACCAAATTGTAGCAAGTAAATTTTCTTTTTCTATTATTGTTCAATTTTTCTAATTGCATTTTTGGAATAGGGATTGTTATTTCTATTTTTTTCAAAGGCGTAATTTTGAAGAGGAGAAATACTATACGAAAGTATTTTTTTGAAGAAAATTTTATTTATTGAGCCAATCTTTTGGAAGACATTTTTTGAAGATAAGAAATGGGGAACAAAAAGGGAAGAAAACAAAAATCTGCTAGAAAAAGCTCACCTAGTGCCGAACAAAGAAATCGTGAAGCTGCATTGACATATTATCATAAAACTAAAGAAGGTGAGGACAAGCTGAAGTAGGAGGGTCAAGTCAAGTCGAAGAATTGCACATTGAAGAAGGATCAGGATCACTCCCTACGGAAGCTCAGACAATTGATGTTGGAGAAGGTTCAGGATCACGTGCTGCTACTGGTATGGATGAACATATAAATTTAGCTCAAACTATAAAGAGAAATATTAATTATAGAAACTTAGACCATTTACTTACAATGGATGTGGAAAATTTGAGATCACTTGCTAATGTTCAACCTTTAAGTCTTGCTAAGAAGGGGTCAATGAATATGATAACAAGAGAAATATTGGCTAAATTTGTTAATTTAGAAACACTTGAACAAGCTCAATTGCTTTCAGTTGTACTTATAAAAAAAAATTTGGAAGGGGATTTAAAATTATTGGGTATAGATGCAACATCAAAAAAGAGAAAAGTTGTTGACATGCAAAGTGATATGATTGAAAATCTTAGGAAAGGTTTGAACCAGGTAGGGAAGTGATCTCAAACTAGAGATAAGACCATTACAAGAAAATTTATGTTGACATCCATTGTAGGTAACACTATGCTCCAAAAAAGACAAATATCTTCAGTTTCATCTCAGATTGGTTTTAGTAGGAAAACAATATCATGATATGTTAATAGGAGAATGCTTTTGGATGATAGCACCTTTGAAGGTAGTTGGGAAATCATGTGTAGAGCTCCTCGTTCTGATAGGATTGATGGAGTAATCAAGGATTTGGTCACATTATTTTGGAATGATAATACACGTCCTTCATCAAATAGTAGAGATGTTATCAAGCATAGAATTTCAGCTAATCAATATGAATATCATACGAAACATTGGTTGGACACAGCAGAACATGAAATGTATGTGTCATTTTGTAGTTCAAATCCTAATATAAAGATTGGGCAAACAGTGTTTGGAAGATTGAAGCCATATTATATCAGGATAAACAAAGTGTTTGAAACTTGTTGTTGTCATTATCATATTGAATTTGATCTTCACTATCAGGTTTTTTGAAAGTTTGTAGAAGACACTTATGGTTTTGAAAATGCTCCTCCTAGTAGAATAAGTGAGTTCATCTTATCCATTTTATGTGACACAAGAGATGATGCAGCTGGACAAATAAATTGCATAAAAGGAATATGTCAAACATTTGTTGATTTGAGTCTTTTTTCCTTTGAAAAATGAAAACATTAATGTAACAAAGATGGTAAATTGCAAGAGTTACAAATATGTAAAGAATAAAACAAAATTTGGGAAAGAATCCAAAAGGTTAGAATATGTTGAAGAGGAGATAAATGTTGGAGTATTTATGGACAAATT
>MU223579.1:575379-594403 GCA_018584345.1 Thuja plicata
AATTAATTATTAAAACAATTAAATTGCTTTTTAATAATTAAGGGACTATAGCCATTTTAATTAAATTAATAGGCTAGGGGAATGG
Source organism: Thuja plicata (assembly GCA_018584345.1). Taxonomy (NCBI): domain Eukaryota; kingdom Viridiplantae; phylum Streptophyta; class Pinopsida; order Cupressales; family Cupressaceae; genus Thuja; species Thuja plicata. The sequence continues at coordinate 575,465 of MU223579.1, forward strand.
GTTGGATTGCAAGTGATACTTGATATAGGGATTTATTTAATTTCTTTATAATTAAATACTATAGCCATGTTTGATTTTGATTTGATCTTATTGGTCGATATTGATTTTGAATTGTATGGCCACAATAGATAATATAAATCAATGATAAAAATCACCTAGGACATTAAATTGATTAAAAGAATTATGCCAAGCAGTAACAGGGTCGTTTGGACATAACTCGAGGGTATGATCACACTTAGGGCAAATAGGGTCTATAGTTGTGACAGACCGAATTCAGGTGGTTACAGTCACAATCACCTTTCTCTTGCACCATTAACCATGAGAGCCAATGGGAGAGGATAGTGCATGAAGTGAGGTTGTGTTCTACCAAAGTTTGTGCAAGTGCATCAAATGCATAAGACACTTGATTGATTTATGATAAGTTGAGCAATGTGTGTTTGATCTAAAACTGAAATGAACTCGCAAACTTGTTCTTTTTATGAGCACCAAAGTGAGATATTGTTTGCCTTGTTCAATTTATCTTTATGCATTCAAGATTGAGTTCGTTTGATGTTCGATTTTATACCCAAGAGGAAATGTGTGATTGCTTTGTCAAATTTTAAAACCCAAAAAGTGAGGTGTTTGATAGTTAGTTCAATTTTAAAATCCAAAAACAAGATGTGTGATTTGATTGTTCAGTTTTAAACCCAAAATCAGATGTTTGATTTGTTTGTTTTCCTTAAAGCATTTGAGATTTTGTGCATGTTCGTTTTAAGCCCAAAAAATAAATATTGACTTTTGTTGACTTTTTGACTTTTGTTTAGTTTTTGACCTTTGACTTTTTTTGACTTTGACTTTTGTTGACTTTGACTTTTGTTGAATTTGAAACCAAAAACCAAGTTTGAAATGATGTCAGTACATACACTATTTTTTTTAAACACCAAAGAGCAAAATGGGAATTTGTTAATCAAAAGATTATGTGATTTCTTACCAAACTAGATGGCTAACCCGTAGACCTATAAAAAAAATGAAAATAGTTAGTAAGAGTGCATTATTGTAGGTTTACAGTGCCTTTCCCCCATGTTTTTTACAAATAATGGTCCCAATGATATAGACCATATTTCAACAAATGGGTACTAGAGAGAAAGTAGAAAGAAGATAGAAGGAATATAGTCATCTTTTTTGTGTATCAATGATATTCGTGGAAGTGTAATAGAGAGAAAGTAGAAATAAGATAGAAGGAATATAGTCTTCTTTCCTTTTTCAACCTATGAAAGAAAATAAGATCTTGCAAAACATACTCAAACAAAAAAAACACATTAGCTTAGAGGGTTAGTTTGCAAGCAAACAATGAAAAGGAACTCGTGAAGTGAGTCCCACCGGGTGTGCCAGAATGTAAGCTATAAAAATTAGAAGTAAGGGAGCATAATAACGAATCAAAACACTCAACAACTAATAATCTAAACTACATACATGATTGAAATAAAAAAGAAAAACTTAAACAATAAGGAAACAAGGAAGTGCAAAACCTCCTCAAAATTAAAATTAAGCTCCCCTTTTTGATGTGTTCATGCTTATGGATGTGTGCTCAAGATGTCCTCCAAGTTTCAAAGGTATGTTCTCTAAACTGGCATTATAAGTTTACTCTTCAAGATTGGAATATCTAAGCTAAAACTGACATTATGATGTTGCTTCAAAAGATGGATGAAATGTGAAGGAATGAGCCTTCTATTTATAGGAAATGAGGTTGAAAATGGGTGGTTCAGATGCAAAGATGAAGAGAGGTCAAGATGCCACTAGAAGAGAGCACATGGATTGTGCTTCTTCAAATGTATCAAATTGTGACACTTGTCACAATATTATTGGGTTGAAAGTAGGGTGGAATGTGACCATTTAGGGAAATGGACAAAGAAACCTCTAGAAGATTAGGCTCATAAAGAGGGTGTAAGAGGAATTTATGAGGGTGTAAGAGATATTTATTCTTATGGATAAGCATGGCTTGAGATTATTGACTTTGACTTTGGGGTTGAGTTCCTAATCAATGATTAGGAATGTGACATGGTTAGAGATGGAATTAGGATTAGGGTTAGGAGTTAAGAAGCATGATTAGGGGGATAAGGAAGGGTTAGCATGTGTGAAGAGGTTGGGATTAGTTCAAACTCAGGGTTAGGTGGTTGGGATTGGTTATATTAGCATGTGTGAAAGGGTTGGGTTGAGTTTGAACTCAAGTTTAGGGGTTGGGATTGGTTAGGTTAGTATGTGTGAAGGGGTTGGGTTGAGTTTGAACTCAGGGTTAGGTGGTTGAGATAGGTTAGGTTAGGGGTTAAAGGGAATATTCATGAATTGAATTACATAAATAACATATTCATTCAATAATAGGGGAATAGGGTTTTAATTAATTATTAAGCTATTGGTTGCTTTTAATAATTAATCAGGACTATAGCCAATTAATTGAAATAATCAGGGCTAGGGGATGACATAGGTCAATTAGGTAATGCTTAACTACGTAGCTGATATGTCCTAAAAGACACTAAATATGATTAGATGTGTTAATTAGATTTAGGTGTCTACAGGACCATGGAGAACAAAGATAGGAAACCATGGATCCCATAAGCTATAAATTTATGTTATGCTAGGTGATCCTCATTCAAAAGAGAATAGATTCCACGAGATGATGAGTTATGTTATGTTTTATGACTTGTGAGACAGAAGAGATAGAAGAATCAAAAGTAGTCTAGCAAGTTACATTATGCTAGTTATACTCATCCCAAGATAAATTATGGTGAAAAGAGTTTTGATAGCCTAGAAGCTTGTGATATGATAGTCAACCTATCTCAAGGAAAATCAATCAAAGCATTTTATGCAAGAAAATCCGCTAAAAAAACTGCAAAGGATAGCCAAGAAAAAAATTGTATGCAAGGAAAGTAGATAAAAGTAGCACAAAAGGGGAACAAAAAAATCGTTGTATGAAAGTAAATCTACTAAAAATGGTTCAAAATGATAACTGATAAATCTATCTTATGTAACAAAATCCACTAAAAATGGCGCCAATGATAACAAACAAAAGTATTGTGTTAGAGAAAAGATCTTGATCTAGGATCTAGAATACAAACACTTCCACAACAAAGACAATATTATTCATCAAGAATGATAACTTATGTTTAGATTATTTATAAATGAATATAAGCATTCTTATATAGGAAAGGAAAGATATAATTTAGTGCACAATAAATTGCATGTGTCTCAATCGGATAAGGGAGTAGGTGAAGACAAGTAGCCTCAAATACCCAACTAGAAAATGTAACACACTTAGGAAAATATTAAATGACAACTATTAATATGTCGGTAACCTAAGTTGGACTTAAGAACCATAAAAAGGTGAAAACCAATTTACTCCAACACCTCCCTCAAGAACAACTTAGAGAGAAAAAAGAAAAATGAAAAAATGATGTTATGTTGTATCCTGGAAACTAGGGCATGATAGGTACCCATGTAAAATGAAACACAAAGAAATTAATAACTTTCTATGGGGTGTGGAAATTAGGATGGGGTCAAGCTAGGATCTAAGGTCCCTTTCTCCAAACCACATTGGAAAATGTTTCAACCAAGAGACAAATATGGTTGACCAACTCATCTGTACAAAAGGGGATGAACTGAGTATCTATGCTCCTATTATCCCTACTCTTTTCTTTTTATGAATGAGAGATATATTCTATTAGACTTATGAATTAATTCTATAAAAAAATATAGTGTTACAAACAATAGATCTAAAATGTACCACCAAGATAAGGAGAAAGTGGAATTTGTGTACCTAAACATGAGATCTTAGACTTGTTTTTTTTTATATAGAGTTAACTAGATTGAGGAACCTAGTAAGCTTCTGACTCTAACCTCTTGTGAACTGTATAGTTTGTCATAGAAATGAGGAGATATTCAGTTCATACAATGTCTCTAAATGGATAAGACAAGCCTCCATAATTATGTATTCTTTTTCTCCTAGTTTCTTGTTCTCAATTCCTCTAGTTGAAGATTAAGTGAGAGAGATTTTATTTTATAAGACTTTTAAGCATTTTGGGATGCAAAACTCAAAGGAGGCCGACAAGGATTTGAAATTGCACCCAAAATTAAATTACCATACTTCAATTAAAATTTGGGTACAGGTTAGTGTGTGAGGGATTCCACTTGATGAAGGTGGAAACTTGGGTCACCCCAAATGTCCCAATCACCCTTTACAAGTAAAGAAAGGCTCAAATTAATTAGGGATTCATTTTGATATTAGGATTTCAAAAATGTTCATTAAATCAAGGTGTGATAAGAAAAATTGTGTGAAATAGGACACATATGGAAATATGGAATATTTGTATAAGTGATGATTGAGTTGATGAAATAATTAAAATTACACACCCATAATAAAAGGGACATCATAAGGATTAGTGATAATGGATCAATAAATGACAAATATTTTAAATTTTTTATTAATTGAATGAATCATGAAGTCCTATAATTCTTGCTAAGATTAAACACACAAATATGAGTGCTAATAAGCATGGAATTGTACATCTTATAAAGGTGCTTATAATTTACGATGTTACATTTCTCCTAGACTCTAGTTGTCATATGACACTACATGCATATGCAAGCTAAAGTACAAGAAAAGTAAATTAAAAAAATGATATTCCAGAGTCATTGAACAAAGCCTCTAGCATGGTGAAACCTACACTAAAATGTTAGGAGCTACATTTTTCAAAACCACTTTTCTATTAGAAAACAAAAATTACCTAGGTCTTAGTAAGAATGGTGAAATTTTATGGTAGTTATATGCCCCCAATTTCTACTTGCTAATTAGGAAAGGAGAAATAGGGTATCATGTTTACCATGTCAAACTATGGAAATAAATAATAACGAAAAATTCTATCAAAGAGGTTTTAAAATGGAATTTAAAATGTCACTTTGAGAATTTGGAAAGATAAAGAGTTGAATGATGATATTGGTGCAACAAATGGCGTGAAATTTGGAGCTGTCTAGTTGAAGATAGGAAAGATTCATTAAAAAGAGAAAAAATAAAGTCAAAGTAAAATTTTCATGAAAACTAAAAAGTTGAGAGATACTTACCTTTTAAATAATTAGAATGTTAGTATTCGTTTGTCTTATTCAATTTTTGTCTTCATTGTGCAATGGAGAGAGATGAGTATGGCTCTCCAATGAGGACTATGGCTGACGAGGACTGTGAACTAGTGTAGACACTGGAAAATGGTTAACACATATGGAACCCCTTTTTATCACATGTCCTTTGTATTGTGTATTTGATCTTAATCATTCATCAATATTGTGTCATTCTTCCATGTCATCATTTACTATTTTTTGTAATGTAATTGCATCATATCCTATCAATTTGTCTTTGTCCACCTATCTAATTAAATGATCTGATTGATTAATTAATCCTAAAAGTAAAAAAAAAAAACCATTAATTCCCCCTTTTTCCTAGTTCCTAAGCCATGGTAAATAAATTTCATTTGTTTATCCCACTTGCCTATTATCTCACAATTAATTAATTAATTATAAATTAATTAAGTGGCTAATTTTTCTCAAAGCGTGAAAATTTAATAAATTTAAATTTAAATTATTCGCTCTGACCAATTGGGATTCCATCCTTTCATTTTGGCCACCACCCACTAATTTAGCCTCCATTCCTTATTTCACTCATTTTACCTTCCCTTTTCCATTTTCCCCTAATCTAGTCTTATACATTCCCCTCAATTCTTGCATTTGATTTCTCCTTTCATTTGCAATCCAATTTTAAATTTTAATTTATCCTAAAATATCATAAGTTGTCAATTTTCCAAATGTAACTCTTAGCTTTTCATTTTCCAATTTTGAGTCTTTAAATAAAATCATGGCCTTCAATTTTTCCTTGATGTCAACGATCGATTTAATTTCCAAAACTATGTAAATTGGACTCAAACTCCTCATTCCTGACAACCATAATTTTGAGTATTCTCATTATCATCCTATCATAATTTCTTTCATTGTAGGTGTACTTTGTCAACATGGGAGCAATATATCAACATTTGGAGAAGAAAGAAGAACATAAAAGCTTCATTGAGGGAGTGTTTAGTTCATTATTTCAATATGTTTATGCACTTTTTCTTAATGAATTTAATGGTGTGAATAGGAATATAGTTTTCATGGTGTTTTAGGATTTATGGTCGACTAATCATGATGTTTTGTGATGTTCCCATTTTCTAGTTGACATTTTGTTGAATCCAACCTTAATCATAGTTGAAAATTGTTTAAATTTTGGTTTTTTAATGTGTTTGTAGCTACAGGTATAGGTTCAACACACTTGGTAGTTTCTGTTGCACACTTCAGAGAAGTCTTTTACACTTAGATAGTCTTGATGCACACTTAGATTGTTCTGAAGCACATTTGGGATTAGACTATTCTAGATCTTTTATTTTATAGAGATTTATTATAAGTATTACGATCAATCAAGAGAATAATTCATATTTAAGTAATAATGGGTATATGCACGTACATGGGGGACCAAAATGGTGCCAAATACATTTTTGGTCCCCAAACGCACATAGCACATGCAGGCTATAACACATATGTGTTATAGCCTGCACGCGCTTTGACTTGGATTCCCCAAGCCTTTGGCTTGTGCAATTTAAACCATAGCATGTGTGTTCTATAGCATGCACGCGCTATTAGGTTTACTATAAAGTTAGGGAAACCACAGAAGTGACTCATTTTTTTGTTCAAACTTGTGCCTAGCCAAGAAATAAGAGATACAATGTGTATGCAATATGTTGTGGTTATTTTCTTTATCAAATTGAAGAAAAAAATGGGTCTACGACATCATCAAGGTTGAACGGAAAAAAGAGGTAAGTGATTCTACAACCATTGTCTCTTATTGTATTGAAACTTAGGTTTAATTTTTAGTTTTCACCAAAATTTAATTGTCAAAGTTTCTTTTCTTAAATTTTAAGTTTAGTTATTATTTTAAAATAGATTTTGTTTTAATTTCCATGAAGGAGTGATCTCCCCAAACAAAACCCTCAACCAAACCCTCCATCTTCTCTTCATGAACAAATTGAGTTTGAAAATAACCAATAAAAGGAACCCCAACCACCTCCACCAATTGAGAAACTTCCTCCTAGAACACATGAAAATTAGATTAACCAAATAGAAAGAGGGAAAACAAAAATAGAATCTTTGATTAGGAGGTTAAAATATTCTATTGATACAAATCCTAGAAGGGAAACACTTTCAAAATCATTAGAATCAGTCTTGACCCACATAGGTTCAGTTAGTGGGCAACTTAATTTATGGCATGACAAAAGAGAAGAAAAAAAACAATATTATGCAAATAAATTATTATATGAGGTCATAAAAAAGAAACAAATCGCAAAATATTACATTGTAAAACTCTTTAAAAAGCCAGGGGAAACTCAAACTCTTAAAACTACAACAAAGAGGTTCCCAATTTATTGGTGCTTGAAAGAAGATATAAAAAAAATTTTGGGATAGATGTTGGATGGTCTTTGATTCTCCTCCTTGTAACAATCATGAGGTTCCTATATATTTCCTGGGGAAACTCTATTGTGAGTTTGTCCAGAAGGAGGTGCCAAATTATTTTGACTTTCTAGAGTCTCAGGGTAGAGGTGGGGGTGGTGGAAGTATATTATATGCAATGAGACTAGGAGGGGGGGTGAATCAGGAACCGGTAAAAATTATTCTTCTTTAACCTTAATTTGATTGTCTAATCTGATTGCATGCATAGAAAACAAATAATCATTCATAACACATAACACAGTATTTGGTTACCCAGAAACCTTCCAAATAGAAAGTAAAACTGGGGTGGGGATGGTACCCACAAGATTTCATCCTGCTATATGAATTTAGCCTATTAGAGCTTACATTGACCACTTCTAATGGCCTACCCTATTAGGAGTAATAAGGACTGTTAAGTACACCTTGTTAAAGGATTTGATACAATACAATAAGTAATGCAACTCTGTTAAGAGATTTACAAAAAGACTGTTAGGTCCACCTGGTTAGAGAATTTTGCTGACCCACTTATTAGAATGAACCAGTAGATGATCTTCTTAGGTAACTCTGATTTGTTGAATAAGATCCTCTAATTTATAACTAATCACCTGACAGTGATGGATGAGTCTCTATTGTACTTTATATTTATGCAATCTTCTAATCAATATGCAACATCATATTTGCATATATACTTATGCTATATTCTCTTCAATCACACACTTTGGATAAACAAAATGTCTTATATATATCTTATCCAAAAACAAATAACTTCATAAGTTGGTTTCCATTAGACATAATGGTATAAAACAATATATGCAAATTCCGCCCAATACTATCATTCAAGTCTAGAAGTCTACTCAAGTGATAAACTGATACTCAGGCAATATGCTGATCACTTAGGCGATACTGGTTACTCAGGAAATACTGATCACTTGGGCGATGATGGTCACTCAGGTCACACTGATTACTCGGGTGATACTGATCACTTGGGTCACACTAATCACTTGGGCAAGACTGGATGACTAAGTGTTTTGATGCTAATTGAGAACATGTATTTCCATAAGGTCTACAATCTCTCCCTTTGGTATTAGTGACAAAAACACTTATCATTGTACTCTAAATTTGATAGGTCAAAACTCCCCCTTCTCATCTGCTCGAGTTTTTAGACCTACTTTGTTGCTCAAGTCCAACTAACTCTCTTTTTTTATTTTTCAAAATTGTTTTTGTAATGTATATCTTCTTCTTTACTCAACTATACATCTATTTCCTTAATGTATATACAATGACCTTTCCCCCTTGTTTTTGACAAAAATTCCAAACTATATCTACCAGTTAATTCCAAAGGAGCATAGAAAATCACAATGCACCTTAAAAATTTGAGACAGAGTGTTGTCCCAATTGTCATGTAGCACCTTCATGATGTGCAATTCTATCTTTAGCTTTTCTGACAACTCTATCATAAGTTTTGCAACTGATAAATTATTGTCATGAATGAGTGCCTTGGCATGTGTGATGCATTTATGCATTTCATCCATGTGTGGTAGGAGTTGTCTCTAGATGGTTGAAAGAGACTCTCTAGTCCTTTCTTCTTATCTCAGCAACTCAGCCTATAGATCAATCAGATACTTGACCTTCAAAAAGTGTGTTGATCTTGTGCTCGGATCAAGTGCCCACTGCTTTGCACTTTCCTTCAGATTTGCATCAATTTTTACCAACTTATTCTTTATCTCCATAGTAAAGTTAGAAGTGTCACTTAACTTTACAAATAGTGCTACTACATTGGTCACGGTGGTTTCTAGAGTGCTAATAACATTGGTTAGCTGCACCTAGTCAATTGAAATCTTCTTTGCAACATTCTCTAGAACCTTGTTTCCCAACTTTCTTTATGCTTTCTCAAGTAGCTTCTCTTGACCATTTAATTTTATATTAAACTTATGGACTAATTCAAAAAGTTGGTCCATAATGGAGTCATTCTCATTGACTTCAATTTGTAGTGTATCCTAGAATATGCCTTTTATACCTTCAAGTACTATGTTCAGAGCTTCTTTTGGATTTCTCTTTTCTTCCATAGTTCTCCAAGTATATCTATTTGTTCTACATACAAGTTGGAAAGATCCCAATTTGGAATCACAATGTCCTTTTCAAGATCAATCTCATCAGTATTCACTCCCTTATCTTTACCTTTGATCTTGGGATTAGGTGAAGGAACAATTTCCTTACCTTTTCCATCCTCAACTTGTACCTCAGTATTCAATTGATTTAGGTCATTGACCTTTACTGTACCAACTACTGAATCAAAATTAATTGAGTAATCAATACTCCCTGAAGAAACATTTACCTTGTCCATCTATAACTTGGTTTTTCTTGGCCCAGTAATAGGTGGAGCCTATTGCTCGGTTCCTATTGACTCTGATTTTATTTTGTACCCTTATCCTTTCTCGGAGATAATATGTTCTAGATAGGTGATTGGGGCAAGGATGTCATCACTTCAACTGCAATCTTCTAAGCATTAGAATCTTCAATTTTATGTAACTCGAGTAATGTATCATCATTGGTTTTTTCTAAAGGATCTGTGCTGAGTGCTTCTACCTTATCATATTCCTTGATTTAAAATATATATTTCTACACTATTGTAGCATGATGCACTACATCTTCTATCTTTTTGTTCAGTATCTGGAAGGTTCTGAATCTTGGAGTATGATTGCTTTCAAATTTGGTCAATGCTTCTTTTATCTCTTTGTTTTTCATAGCAGGCATGACTTCCCTTAAGGTTTGTTCCCTTATGTCTTTTTCAGTTCGGACTACATTCAACTAGGGAAAAGATATTGCTTTGAACAAATATTCTGTCATATGGCTCTTCAACTTGGAAGGGTCATATTTCCATTTAGCCATTTTCTCCACAAATTCTTCCTCTATCTTATTTTGTTTCTCCTTGGTCCTTCAAGCATAATTCAATGAATTAAGATAACTCATACCACTACCTCCTTTTAGATCTTCAATATTATGGTCAAGTGTAGGTGGTGGTTTCTTGAAGACAACTATATCAACTTCATCATCATCATCATCATCATCATCATCATCATCATCTTTACTCAATACAAGTCTCCTTCTTGATCTTCTTGGTTTGCAGGTAGTGAAGATAGGTGTAAGGGCCTTAGATTTTTTCTTGAGAGCTAGCCTCTTTTTCTTCTTAAGAGGTTCTACTTCTACCTCTCCCTCTTCCTCTTTAGAAATTTCATATTCTATCTTAACTATATCATTTATACTCTCAGTGATAGAAGGAGTCTGAAGTCTTTCCATACTTCTTGCCAAACTATTCCATCCTTTTCTTTCCTCTTTCCAAAATTTTAGGAATCTCTATCTCTACAAATATCTTTCTTTTTGCTTCTTCATAGGTACCAAAATAAGGTGCCTTGGGATTGAAAGGTTCATTCACAAGAGCCTCAATTATGTTCTTAGTCTCATCTATGTTAACCTCATATGCAAGAGGTTTCCCCCATGCAACACTAGGCTTTACAACTTGTATGTAAACCGTATCACAGTCAACTAGCAAACAAATATTATCCTTGTAATCTTCAACTAGTTGTTCAAGAATCCTATATCTACTCTACATCTTCTATTTGAAATTCTCACAATATCCATCCATGATATTCTCAAAATTATCTCCTAACTCAGCTATGAATTTATTTATCTGATGGGCTATGGGTCTATCCTTCTTCCATACTACTGTGTCCTTGGAAGGAAATAATTTCTAAATATAGAATAATATGCAGAACAAGAGAGAACCAAACTTGCATGGATTTTTCTTGGATGCCTGGATGCTTTCCATATTCTTTCTTAGTTGAATGAGCTTCAACTCGGCTAGGTCAAATACCAGATTTTTCTTTACCACCTTGTATGCTAAGTCCATAGCTTTACACAGTACACTATTTAGTCAGCTGGAACTATATATCTTGTGAGCTATCACATGAATTCTGAACTTTAATTCCATGTCAGTAACTCTGTTTAGTTGCATGCCTCTGCCATCTCACTCAGCAAGAGTTAACTCAGATAGCTTATCTTTTGTTAGGGTTTTGGTCTCTTTAGCTTTGTCAAGCATGGGATACCCTATTACTCGATGTATTATTTTCTTTGTGATCTTTACAGGCTATTCCAAACATAGTTGCATGTCATGAACATGGCTAGTAACGAATCTAATCCATTTGATTTAGAAATTGTCTGGCATGTGCAGGATGTGGGTTAAGCCTTTAACCTCAAGATGCTTGTGCTCAGGCTTCTGATTCCCATCTATGAACAATTTCTCATATGTTGAATTCATCTCAATTGTTCCAAGCACCTGGATGTTACAATGATAGAAGCTTCAAATCTCATTTACTCGTAATACCCTTGGAGGAATTAGGGAATGTGCTCCCAACAAATCTATTTTCTCTACAACTGCTAGATGAAGCTTAAACTATGGAGGGTTATAGACAAAATTTCTTACCAACTTCTCCGATCCTTTATTAACTTTTCTGCTGGATGTGGATTCCATATCGCTTGAATAATTTGATCAAACTTCACTTCCAAAGACAAATTTTCTCTGAATCGCTAAGGGCTCTAAATTGCTTAGCAAACTAAAATCTTTGTAAACAATAACCTTTTTGATTCATCATTTATAATAATTTTTACCATTTAAGTATTTCAATAAATTATCCATACATAGTATCTAGCATAGCTTGGATAGTTCTCTCAGGCTTACTCAGAAGCTCAGCGAAAACTAACTTCTTGACTCAGCTCGATTAAGCTAGAGTAGCTTGGGTGCAAATGAGATCCTGACTCGGTTAGCACCATAATATGTCCTAATGCATCAATATGTGGATTTGGACTAGCTATCATTTCTGGAACTAATGTATGATGGCTTGAATGCATAGTTCCAGTCATTTCCTTACATCTCTATTATGTGATTGTAGATCCACCCAGCTCACTATTTTGGGTGCCATTTTATCCTTCATTATTTGGTCTGAACTTTTCAAGGATTTCCTTACACATTGTTTATTCATCTAAGTTTTGATTTCTAAGACCTTTTCTTTTCCTTTCTCAAAACCAGTATCCACTTTTTCTCTATTCATGTAATTCTTGCTTAGAGGACCGAGTTGATTACACACATCACATCTCTTAGTAGGATTTCTTCTTTGGAGGTGATTTTGTGTACAATTTGCACTAATGTGACCATACTCTCCACAATGACAACATTTGTACCATGTGTTGTAATCCCAACCAAAAATTTATTTAGCTAGTTGTTCAACAGGGTTCCATTTCTTAGTTCTGCACTCGGAGGATCTATGACCCTGTTTGTTACATTTGAAACATTTTCCTTCAAACTTTGGTTTTTCAATGCATTCACTTTCTCTATGTCCATGTTTGTTGCAACTATAACATTTTCCATTAAACTTTGATTTTCCATTTATCCAACATTTATTTGATGTATGCCCTAACTTATGATAGTGGTTACAAGTAGGTTTCATGTTCTTTTAGGCTCCTTGCTTTGAGGATTCACCTTTTTCAATGTAACCTAGTCTAGTATATCCATGATGTTTGATTTATGTTGACTAATCTGTACTACCTTGTGAATTAATCATACTTTCATTGGTCTTCCTTTCAGTGTTGAGATCATTCTATAGTCTTTCATTTTTTGTCCTTAGGTTGACAACTTCTTGATTTGCCAAATCTACTTGCTGGAGTGACAAATGATGGATTTCCTTTTCTTTTTCTTCTAATCTTGTACTCAAAAATCTCTTATCGTCTTGTGCCAAATTTATTTCATCTTCTACTTGATTCTTTTGTTCTACGACTTCACATAATATGACTGAATGAACTTCTTGTTCTCTTTTCAACTTTCTGACTTCTTCATGTAGATTGAGATTCTTTGGAAGCAAGTCTTAAATGGATGCATCAGCTTCTTCAGAACTTTTGTATTTGCAGAAATATTCAATTCTTTCTTCTATGTAATTCTTGTCATTCATTTGTACTGCTAAATATTTTCTTCTTTTCGAGGAAAGAGAGAGTTTCTCTTTGAGTTTCTTGATCTGATCCATGGCCATTTGTAGATCTATCTTTTCATTCTCCATTGCCTCTGATCTTTGCTCAAGTTGTTAAACTTCTGTAGAGAGAACCTTTAGCTCTGATAACAATTTTTAAAAATATATTATATGCAATGTGACTGAGGGGGTGGGGGGGTGGTTGAATCAGGAACCAATAAAACCTATTCTTCTTTAACCTTAATTAGATTGTCTAATATGATTGCATGCATAGAAAATAAATAATCATTCATAACACATAACATAGTATTTGGTTACCCAGAAACCTTCCAAATAGAAAGTAAAACTGGGGTGGGGATGGCACCCACAAGATTTAGTACTGCAGCATAAGTTTTTCCTATTAGAGCTTACATTGACTACTTCTGATGGCCTACCAAGTTAGGAGAAATAAGGACTATTAAGTACACTTTGTTAAATGATTTGGTACATTATAATAAGTAATGCAACTCTATTAATATATTTACAAAAGGACTGTTAGGTCCACCTAGTTAGAGGATTTTTCCGATCCACCTGTTAGAATGAACCAATAGATGATCTGTTTAGGCAACTCTGATTTTCTGAATAAGATCCTTTGATTTATAACTAATCACCTAACTGTGATGGATGATTCTCTACTACAACTTACTTTATACGTATGCAATCTTCTAATCAATATGCAACATCATATTCACATATATACTGCTGCTATCAATATTTGCAAAGTCATCCCAGTACTATCACTCAGGTCCACAAGTCTACTTGGGTGATAAACTGATACTCAGGCAAGATGCTAATCACTCTGGTGATACTGGTTACTTGGGAAATATTGGTCACTTAGGAGATGTTGGTCACCCGGGTCACACTTATCACTCGGACGATACATGTCACTCAGGTTACACTGATTACCTGACCAATACTGGATGACTAAGTGTTTTGACACTAATTAACAACATGTCTTGCCATATGGTCTATAGGGGGGTCATCATTTGATAGACCTATGACACATCGTGACCTTTAATGCAACTAGGTTTCCCAGTGGTAAACTACATGTGGATCATGTTAGTATTCCTTCCAATGTGAAAGAACATGTGGACGTGGAAACACTAGGCACAATTAGTGCTCTAACATAGACTCTCTTTCAGTGCACAACTCCTCTAGGCAAGGGTGACCATGGTCAGTTTTCTAGGGGTCATTTTTGCCATTCCTGTGGATCCCTATGCACATTTAGTACTGCTGATAGAGAGGAAGAGGATGATTAACTGATGACTGATAATTTTCTCAATGCAACATTTGGCATTCATATACATGTAAATATTTGAAAGTTCATTGAATCTATTGGATCACATTTCATTTTTAAATTAATGAATAATTAAATTAGTATCTATTGATTATGAAAATTTAGGGAAAGAGTATCAGTTGCAGTGGAAATCATCCCCCAGACCTCTTATAAACTACGTTGTCAACTCTAGAAGTAAGTATCGAATAAATTTTTTTAACTAATACATTTGATTTTGCTATAATTATATGCATGTTTGTCTCATAACTTATTGTTCAAGTACATTAGTTCACTACTGGACCATCGACGTTGACATTAGATAGTGAAGGAAATTGTTCACATTTCGTTGAGTTATGTTTATTTGCATGTTAATTTGATTTACTTGATTATATTTAAGTAATAAATGAATGAATAACTAAATTAGTATGATCAAAATTCAGAGTCAAAGCGGGCATGGAAATGATCACATTCCTTCACCTGGATTTGCGATAACATTATTTAGTCCATAGGTATATATGTAATAATGCATTATAATTTAAGAGTCAGTGGTACATTCTTATATTAGTGGTTGTCTTATAAATTACCATACATGTCCACTAGTTTAATGTTGGAGCTACGACATTGACACCACACACTGAAGGATGTAGTGGCACCTTCACAGAGGTACCATTTATTAATTAGTGAGGTTGTAAAATAGTATAGGTATTCTTGATAACTACATAACACTCTTTTTTGTTTCATTTTTAGTTATTGACAGAAGAGACTCCTCATGTTGTTTGCGATACTTTGAATTGTGGCGTAGCTGCAGCTATGGCCAGTTTTCAAGCACTGACGGAGGTATGAAAGAGATTACTTAATTATAATTGTTATTTTAATAGTTTGTATTGAAATTTTTAATGATATTCATGTATCTATTTTAAATATTATTCTGATCATTTTTG
The DNA here is from genome assembly GCA_018584345.1 of Thuja plicata. Classification (NCBI taxonomy): domain Eukaryota; kingdom Viridiplantae; phylum Streptophyta; class Pinopsida; order Cupressales; family Cupressaceae; genus Thuja; species Thuja plicata. The sequence goes on from MU223579.1 coordinate 591,268, forward strand.
TAGGGACTCATTACTCCAAATCATCAGTGTGCCCCTTCGGTCGATGTACATAGAGACTATTTGGTAGCGATAAGAAAACATTCTATTTTATGCCATCGTATAATTGAATTCTGATGTATATTAGTTATTGATTTTTATACTTTTTATTTTATCATCTCGAGCTGTAGAAGAGTCTAGACAGGAGGACTAGTGAGCGCACGCAGAAGAGTACTACATCTCCATCGACGCAATGATCGAAGACAACCTAAGATTTATTTTCTTCCCCTTCTGGGAAATGACTAGATTAGGGATAATCATTGTATGACAATATGGCATTACTGGACATATTTTTTGTATATGGGTATGTGCAAGATCATGGGGGGCCAAAAAGTGGCGATGTGGAAAAAATCCACTTTTCACTCACCAAAAAGCGCATGAAAACATTTGTTGACTTTTTAGTAGGCCTGGGTGTCAGTACACTTGGGCAAACCTGACACCAAAGAACAAGCCTAATCGGGTTCCTAATTTTTTTGGGTATCTAATATTTTTGGGTACCCAAAAAAAATTGGGTACCTGATTTTTTTGGGTACCCGATATTTTCGAGTACCCAATTTTTTATTTTTTATGTTTTTTTATTTTTTATTTTTATTTTTTTAATAATTTTTTTTTTTGTAAATTTTTTTTTTGAAATGAACTTGCATGGGACCACTTGGGACACACTTGAGTGTTCCAATGTGTCCCTAGGGTCCTAGTACACATTCTCACACGTTAGGACCCTTAGGAAGACCCCATGACCCCTTTTGAAACATTGGAACATTCAAGTGTATCCCAAGAGGTCGTAGGACCCCTTGGGACACACTTGAGCGTTCCAATGTGTCTCCAGGTGTAAAAGAGGGTCCTAAGGGATCCTAGTAGACCTTATCATGCGTTAGGACCTCTAGGAAGTCCCCATGACCCCTTTTGAGACATTGGACCACTCATGTGTGTCCCAAGAGGTCATAGGACCCGTTGGGACACAATTGAGTGTTTCAATATGTTAAAAGGGGTCATGAAGTCTTCTTAAGGGTCCTAACATGTGAGAAGGTGTAATAAGACCCCTTAGGACCCTCTTTGACCCTTAGGGACACATTGGCACACTCAAGTGTGTCCCAAGGGGTCCTACGACCTCTTAGGATACACTTGAGTGTCCCAATGTGTTGAAAGGGGTCATGAGATCTTCCTAGAGGTCCTAACGCGTGAGAACATATACTAGGACCTCTTAGGTCCCTCTTTGACCCCTGGGGACACATTAGAACACTCAATTATGTCCCAAAGGGTCCTACAACCTCTTGGAATAAACTTGAGTGTTCTAATGTATCAAAAGGGGTCATGGGGACTTTCGATTACACCTTTTGAAACATTGGAACCCTCAAATGTGTCCCAAGATATCGTAGGACCTCTTGGGACACAATTTAGTGTTATAATATTCTCCTGAGGGTCAAATAGTGACCTAAGGGGTGCTAGTACACCTTATCACAATCATAGGACCCCTATGAAGTCCCATGACCCATTTCGACACATTAGAAGACTCAAGTGTGTCCCAAGAGGTTGTAGGACCCCTTGGAACACATTTGAGTGTTTGAATGTGTCCCTAGGGGTCAAAGAGGGTCCTAAGGGGTTGTAGTACATCTTATCATGCATTAGGATCCCTAGGAAGACCCCATGACCCATTTTGAAATATTGGAACACTCAAGTGTGTCTTAAGAGGTCGTAAGACCCCTTGGGACACACTTGAGTGTTCCAATGTGTCCCTAGGGGTCACAGAGGGTCCTAAGGGGTCCTAGTACACCTTATCACATGTTAGGACCCCTATGAAGTCCCCATGACCCCTTTGGAGATATTGGGCCACTCAAGTGTGTCCCAAGAGGTCTTAGAAACCCTTGGGACACAATTGAGTGTTTCAATGTGTCAAAAGGGGTCATGGACACTTCTTAGGGATCCTAATGCATGAGAATGTGTACTAAGACCCCTTAGGACCGTCTTTGACCCCTAGGGACACATTGGAAGACACAAGTATGTCACAAGTGGTCCTATGACCTCTTGGGATACACTTGAGTGTTCCAATGTGTTGAAAGGGGTCATTGGGTCTTCCTAGGTGTCCTAACGTATGAGAGTGTGTACTAGGACCCCTTAGGTCAGTCTTTGACCCCCAAGGACACATTAGAACACTCAATTGTGTCTCAAGGGGTCTTAAAAACTCTTGGGACACACCTAAGTGTTACACTATGTTTCCAAGGGTCAAAGAGGGACCTAAGGGGTCCTAGTACACCTTATCATGGTCGTACGACCCCTACGAAGTCCCCATGACCCCTTTCGATATATTGGAACACTCAAGTGTGTCCCAAGAGGTCGTAGAACCTCTTGGGACACACTTGAGTGTTTCAATGTGTCCTCAGAGGTCAAAGAGGGTTCTAAGAGGTCCTAGTACACCTTCTTATGCATTAGGACCCCTAGGAAGACCCCATGACCCCTTTTGAAACAATGGAAAACTCAAGTGTGTCTTAAGAGGTCGTAGGACCCCTTGGGACACACTTAAGTGTTCCAATGTGTCCCTGGGGTCAAAGAGGGTCCTAAGGGGTCCTAGTACACCTTATCATGTGTTAGGACCCCTAAGAAGTCCCTATGACCCCTTTTGACACATCAGAACACTCAAGTGTATCCTAAGGGGTCATACGAGCCCTTGGGACACACTTGAGTGTTGAGATGTGTCAAAAGGGGTCATGAGAACTTCTTAGGGTTCCTAATGTATGATAACACATACAAAAACCCCTAGGAAGTCCCCATGGCCCCTTTTGACACATTAGAACTCTCAAGTGTGTCTTAAGTGGTCATACGACCCCTAGGGAAAGACTTGAGTATTGCAATGTGTAAAAAGGGGTCATGGGGAATTCTTAGGGGTCCTAACGCGTGATAAGGCATACTAGGACCCCTAAAAAGTCTTGATGACCCCTTTTGACACATGAGGACACTCAAGTGTGTCCTAAGGGATCATACGACCCCTTGAGACACACTAGAGTGTTAAAATGTGTCAAAAGGGGTCATGGGAACTTCCTAGGGGTCCTAACACATGATAAGGCATACTATGACCCCTAGGAAGCCCCCATGATCCCTTTGGACA
>MU223579.1:610607-627294 GCA_018584345.1 Thuja plicata
AACATTTTAAAACATATCTAAAAAAATTTAAATTAATTAAATAACTAACACATTTAATTAACTAAAAAAAAAAGATTATATTAATTACTTATCTCATTTTATATAAAATCATATTATTTTATTTCTATGATTAAAAAAAAAAATACTAAATATAAACAAAAATAAATATTAAATTAAAATATTTCTTTTAAATTACAACTATTTTCTATTAATTAAACCAAAAAAAACTATTAAACATGGATTTTTAATTAAAAAACAATTATTTAATACTAAATAAACAAAAACAACTAAAACAAAACATTGAAAAACATTATAAAAAAAAAAAAAAATGTACTTACCCCTTCCGGCCGGAATACCTCTGTAGCTCTCTCTGAAGCCCTAGCCCGCTAAATGATTATGACCCGCGCGGGATTTTTTTTGCCCTTTTATATACTTTTGGGGGTCCGGCCGAACCCCCTTCCGGCTGGAATGGGCCCGGCCGAAAGGGGTCCGGCCGGACCCCTCGCGCCACATAGGCACCACTTGGCGCCTAAAAAGCGCCACAAGGGTCCGGCCGGACCTATTCCAGCCAGACCCGTTACAGCCGGACCCATTCCGGTCGGACCCTCTTAGGATGTTCTTTAGTGTGACACACTATTATACTTTTACCCATATAATACATATAAAATAATATATAATATATGATTTATAATGTAACATTTAATATTAATATATATTATATAATATTTAATATATAATCTAATATATAATCTAATCTATTATTTAATATATATAATCTAATCTAATATATAATATATAATCTAATCTAATATATAATATGTAATCTAATATAATATATAATATATAATATATAATCTAATATTATATATCTAATATATAATATCAAAAAATGAGAAAACAAATTTAGAGGGAGAAAGGGGAGGGAAACTTCAAAATACAAATATTTTCCAAGATTTTCGGGTACCCAAAAATATTGGGTACCCGATTAGGCTCAGTATTTCTTTGTGCACCATACCTACCTGGTCAACTCTTCAAATGTCTCAAAAACATGTTTTTCCCCTGTTTCTCTAAGTTCCAGACTTCGACGATGTATCTGACAAATTTTTTTTCACACGAATTTGATGAAACGAAAAGGGTATCTTAAGGAGATTATCAGCTTTCTATCAATATAATTACTGTCAAATTTTGAATTCAGTAAGTAATTACTAGTTATTTTCCAATTGAGTTACCTCTAAAGTGCTGATTTATATACTGAATGAAAAATGGCTATAACTTTCAGACGGTATATCATTTTTGAAATCCAAAAAATGCGTCACATTCTATGCCTCATCTACTATAAGGAAATTTTTTTTTTTTTTGAATTTGGTAAAGTTTTCAATGAGTTAAGGTGGTCAGACACGAGAGTTTTTTAATTCTAAAAATGTTGTAGCAGATAATTCATAATTAATTATTTTTTTGGAATAAAATTACAAAAAAATATGCGTCACATCTGGGCATGAGTCTACTACTTATATATAAAATCTTATAAAAAAATATTATCATTTGATTATGATTAAGGTGGTTAGACATACACCTACTTCTTATTTTTTTGCTAAAATTTTTGTACTGCTGCATTGAAATCTATACTTTTCACCAAACATATTAACTTTTTTTGAGAAAAGGCCTAGTAGTTTAGAAACTACATTCAATTTATTATAGATTCTATTCTTACAAATTTTTGGTATTAGGTTGATAGCTAGTTTAAATTTTCACTTCAAGTTTATTAACCTTGATTTTCTAATTTTTCATTGCCACTTAAGGGCATAGTTTGGCCCCTCATGATCTTGCACATACCCATATTATATAAGTGACATGTTCTATATCCATTTGGATTTCACGAAGCCAATTTAACCCTATTGGACATATTTTATTTATCACAATATTGGGCATACATATTTTTCTTCATACTCTACGAATATATATAGTTTATATTTGAAGTATAAAATTCATGTGTCATGTGTATCGATGTAGACTACTTTATGTTTATGTGGATGTCTTATGCTTTAGAAATTTCTTATGCCTTATATTTATGCTTGCATGTCTATCTATGTATATTATTACTAGATGATTCATACTTAATGATAATATGGATGTTTCATTTCATAAACCTAGACTTGTAATTTCCATTCCAACACCTTAATAAAGTGATAATACTTCATATAAGATCAAAATATCAATCCTACCCAATTTTAGTCCTATCGGAGCATTTTGACCACCTGGACCTATTTAGGGCACTACAAGAACATTAAGAGATGAACCAGTACGTTGTGGTCCCGAATGTTTGAAAAAGTTGTGAAGCCTAACAAGGTTATTCCTAAAATTTAAACATCAAATTGAAGGTGTTAGCGGAGACGGTTCGATGCTAGGATGACCGGTTTTAAAAATATGCAATGTTTCAACTTTCAATTGTGCAACATTACAAGTTTTTGCATCAACCAAGATTGGGTCAGTAAATGAAAATGTAAGTGAACCTCCAAAATCCAAGATAGGTTATCATAGACCTTGATGGCATGGTCCCATAGAACCTTATGGCTTGTCAATACCCCTTGCGAGCTCCGAGAAACTGACTCTTGAAGATCATCAATTTTGTTACTTGCTGCACCTTAGGGGACACTTGGGTCCAGAGCAGTCAAAAATGTTTGAGCTGATTCATGACCATAATAGGGTCCATCATAGAGTTCACCCGATATTCTCGATCTGTTGGTGGAGACAGTTCGATGCCAGGATGAGCGGTTTTAAAGATATACAATGTCTCAGCCTTCAACTGTGCAACATTGCAAGCTTTTGCATCAACCGAGATCAGTCAAAAAATGAAAACATAAGAGAATATCTAAAATTTGTGATATTTTATCATAGGCCTTTGCAAAATGGTCCCATAGAAACTGATATATCATCAATACCCCTTGTGAGCTCTGAGAAATAGACTCCTGAAAATTGGCAATTTTTGTTTCTTGGTGCACCTTGAGGGAAACTTGGCTACATAAAAGTCAAAAATGTTTGAGACACTTTACGACCATAACAGGGTCATTTATAGGGTTCACCCAACATTCTAGAGCTGTTGGCGGAGATAGTTTGATGCCACGATGAGTGGTTTTCAAGATATGAAATGTTTCAGCTTTCCACTGTGCAACATTGGAAGATTTTGCATCAACCGAGATTGGATTGAAAAACAAAAAATGGAAGGAAATGTCCAAAATCTAAGATAGGCTATCATAGGCCTCTATGCCATGGTCCCTTAGCACCTGATGGTTTGTCAATATCCCTCATGAGCTCCAAGAAATGGACTCCTAAAGATCGCTAATTTTGTTGCTTGGTGCACCTTGAGGGACACTTAGCTTCGTAGCGGTCGAAAATGATCGAGCCACTTCACAACTATAAAGGGTTGTTCCTAGAATTCACCCAAAATTATGGAGCTTTTGGAAGAGATGGTTTGCTGACACGATGAGCGATTTTCAAGATATGAAATTTTTCAGCTTTCCACTATCCAACATTGCAAGTATTTGCATCAACCGAGATCGGGTCAAAAAATGAAAATGGAAGTGAATCTCTGAAACCCGAGATAGCTTATCATAGGAATCTATGACACGGACCCATAGCACCTGACATTTTTTTGATAGCCCTTGTGAGCTCCAAGAAACAAACTCCAGAAGATCGCCAATTTTATTGCTTTGTACACCTTGAGGGACACTTGGCTCTATAGAGGTCAACAACGTTTGAAGTTTCAAACCCTTTCATGACCATAATTGGGTCCTTCCTAGTGTTCACCCAACATTTCATAGCTTTTGATGGAGACAGTTTGATGCGAGGAGTATTTTTCAAGATATGCAATGTCTTCGGTTTCAACTACGTAACATTGCAAGTTTTTGCATCAACTGAGACTGTGTCAGAAAATGAAAACATAAGCGAATCACAAAAAATTTTAATAGCTTATTATAGACCTCACTAACAAGGTCTCATAGTAGCTGACGCTTTGACAATACCCCTTGCAAGCTTTGATAAATAGACTCCTGAATATCACCAATTTTATTGCTTGGTGCACGTTTAGGGACACTTGGCTCCATAGTGGTCGGCAATGTTTGAGCCACTTTTCAAATGTAATGGGGTCATTCCTAAGTTCACCCAACATTTCAGATCTTTTTGTAGAGACAGTTTGATGTCAGGACAAGTGGTTTAAGGATATGCAATGTTTCATCTTTAAACTGTGCAACATTGCAAGTTTGTGCATCAACTAAGATTGGGTCGGCACATGAGAACGTAAGATAATATCCAAAATCTAAGATAGGTTATTGCAAGCCTCCCTGAAATGGTCTTGTAGCACTTTATGTCTTGTAGATGCCCCTAAGGAGCTCAAAAAAATGGACTCCTGAAGATCGTTGAGTTTGTTGTTTGGTGAACCTTGAGGGACACTTGGCTCCATAGCAGTAAAAAATTTTTGAGAAAATTTATGACCATAACGGGGTCATTTATAGCATTCACCTAGAATTACAAAGCTATTGGTAGAGATGGTTTGATGCTATAATGAGCGATTTTCAAGATATGCAGTGTTTCATCTTTCAACTGTAGATAGAGCTGTTATAGCTACAGATGTCTTATCAAAATTTACTTTATAAGGTAATGGCCTTAGCTATGATACCCTCAGCACTACTACCTGTACATAGTGTGTGTAAGAAAATACACCTTCATGAAATTAAGATAAAAGACAACAATTCTATGGAAGATAATACAAAACTAATCTAAAGAATTGAAACTAAATCTATATCATCTCATGGTTCTCTATCCAAGCTTTGTTAAGAGAGCTCTAAGGCTTAATCTCTCTCAAGGACAATCCTAGAATGAGATATGTATGGAATTCAATGCTCAAATCTAGCTAGAATGCTTAAAAATGCTCCAAGATCATGAAAGAAATTAGCAAATGATCCTAAACATGATACTCAATGATGATGCAAATGCTTAAAAACTCTCTCAAATATCTCAAATGCTCCTTAATATGCTCTCAATATGTCTATAATAAGGATGCTTTTTCTCTTGAATTCTTGGATCCCAAACGCAAAGGAAATGACTTGTATTTATAGCATTTTCTCAAGGGTAGGGGGTAGAGTGAGTTGATCATGACCAAAGCTTGGTTAAGTCAAAAGCTTTGAGGTATTTTCAAATGGAGGGAAAGTTTGTTGCTCTCAAAGATATTAGGAATTAAATAATTCCATCTTTTAATTAAATTAGCCATGGAAGGGTGATTGGGTTGGGTTTGATCCTTTTTTATTTGATTTATACAATTGAAAAATCAATTGCATAATTTGATTAATCCCTTTAGGCTTGAATTTAATTAATTGATTTCATGATTTAATTGATCTTTTAAATTGATTTGAATTTTGTCCATTTGATTTGCATTGATTAAATATCCATTTGATGATATTTTGAAGCATTTGGCTGAGATTTATAGTTTGACATGTTGGAGGTACACCTGGTCAATTTTAGGTGTCTACAAATGCCCCTCTTTGAATTGATGTGCGAAGCGCATTGATTTAAAGAAACCTTGATTGTCCAGATCTTTGAGCTGATACTGATGAGCTGATATGAAAAGCTGATATGGAAACCCATATATGGAATGCTGATATGAAACTTGATATGGAACCTTGATATGAAACCCTGATATGAAAACTCCGATATGAAAACTCTGATATGAAAATATGATATGAGACTCCGATATGAAACCTTGATAAATTTCTCAGATATGAAACTCTGATATGGAAATGATAAAGTTTGAAATTTAATGCCCCAAATTGGATATAAGATATGATGCACAATCCCCATTTGATGATATGATGATGCCCCCTCAGAAATGAAATCATATTGATCTTAGATGTGAAAATTTTCATGAACACTACTAATAAAATAGATCCAAGATGTTTTCATTTCTGAAAAACATTGATGAGGATCCTGGCAAAAAAACATGCCCCAATGTGAAGAGAATTTGATGATAACAACTTTGATTGAGAAAATGTTGTTGATGTTTGAGATAAGTTGATGATGATCAGATATCACTTGATGTCAGTCAGAATCACTTGGTTGATGTTGTATTGATGTCAATCGGATAAGTAGGTTGATGGATTGATTGGATAAACCTATAATTTGCTCTAAAGATCTAGAGAGACGAACAAATGGATTGATTGAATAAATTGATAATTAGCTCTCAAGATCTAGAGAAATGAACAAATGGATTGAATTTCCTTCCTCAAGATCTAAAGTTGGGAAATTTGATGTGCTCAAAATGAGCAAATGGATGATAGGATAAATGATTGATGTTAGATGATCAATTGGATGATTTTACTGATTGATATTTGATTGGATTGGATGGGAAGATTGATGGTGGGAGGTTGATAGATAGGGCCATTTGATATGAATCAGGTGCAGAAATAAGTACAGGGGATAAACAAAGTTAGGTTTCCCCTAGTTGATTAGATGGTGAGATTGCCCCTTGGTGAGCAGATGTATATTGATGATATCCTTGATGTAGCATGTGATCAATTTGATGGATCATATATTTGAGGACATTTATTAGGACTTTGATGATGTAATAATGATTCACTTCCACCACTTCACTTGGAAAGATACTTCTAAATAAATGCAATTAATCTAACATGAATGCAATGCAATGCAACTAATTGTCCTTGAGGTTTGTGAAAGAAATGCAAACTGAGATATATTTTCATCATTGAGCATTGTGGAACTAGGAGTTGATACAATCCTTACTGGTGCCATTGCGACCATAAGGATATGAATATGACTTTCATCTCATTTGGTAACCTCATTTAAAGAACCTAGTACAACCCTCACTAGTTGAATGACCAACTATGGGAATATGACTACTGGTTTCATCAGATTCAATGTTGCAAGTGGATGTTGGTATTAAGATATGGAATATTTAAATAGCCAAGGTATCCTTTTGCATGAACAAACAAAGGTTAACCCTCCTTCCCATATGAATTTCCTTGATGGTTCTTTGATGACCATTTCGTTAGACTAATTCACACAAGTTAAATTTTTTTCCTCAAAACAGTCACACAGAAGCTTAAGAAAACATCATGTCTCTTATCATTTCCAATCTAGTTGAAATATCATCGATTAGCTAAAAATAACATGACTCGAAAAGGTCAATGAAAAAAACTCACCAAAATTCCAAGTGTTTGTGAAATGTATCAAGATTTTCAAATAAGAATTCCAGACAATCTGATCATTTAAGGTGTGTCAAATTTTAATCCTGATAAAATAAGTCAATGAACCTCAAGGATCATGTTGTGGGATAAAACTATTTAGGGTAGAACAATGATATCCATCAAAGGTTCCAAAATATCTCTACTCTGAATCTGAAAATATGCTTCTGATGTGTGAACAAAATGTTGCACTATTGAATCCGATTGGTACCAAAATTCATGATGTTTGCCACCAAGTGATAAGTGAACCATGTGTAAATCTTGGGCAATTGAAACTGAGTATGTGACAATGCAAGAATTTATGCAAGATTTTTGGATTTTTAGATTTTTAAATGTTTTTGGATTTTTAGAGATTTTTGATTTTTATGATTTTTTGTCCCCAATGTCTAGCAAGGTATAGGACATGAAAGATGGATTTGGAAGCTGACGAATTAGAGATGGAAAGGCCATGATGGATGAAGCATGCGAATGTGACCCTTAGGACCATCTCCTCAAGATTACCCAAGCTAAGGAAAAATGATATAGCAATGTGAAACATGTTTTTGGATAAGCAATGGAAGCCAATGATGTAGTTTTAGATAGCATATTAGATAATGATCTGATGTCATGAAAGTTAGTGATTCAAAAGAGTGGACATGTCAAGGGGTTTTTGATAAAAAATGTTGCACTTTATGTCCTTCATATTCGATCAAGACCAATGTATCAATTTGGGTAATATGTGGATAGTATAACACAATCAGGATAAAGGGGTGATGGAGGTTATGAGGGGATGATTTTGAGATTATGGAAAGACTACTTAGGAATAATGAAGGTGGATTTGGGAGAAGCAAGATCATGATAGGGTAGTATGGATGCAACAAGTGAATAAGCTGATGGAAAGGATAATGGTGTCAAGATACTTGATGCTCATGGATATGTTCAACCTTGTCAAGACCAAAGGTAAAAGAGGGAATATGGATGCAAGTGAGATGAATGGTAGAATATGGAAGATGAAGGATAACATGGGTGAAACTTGCCCCCAAGTGTAAAGTGCAAGAGGAAGGAATTACACATGACGCCTGTTTGCCAGGTTTTCATCATGGTACTTGTCCAAGGCACCACAAGAAGTGGTTTTCACCATAGGATGGATTGATTTCTCTTTACTTTTGCTACCAAGGTGCCTATTTTACTAGGTTTTCACCAAGGAACTTTTCTCTTTTTTCAATTTTTTTTTTTTTTTTTGCATTTTTCAAAATTTCCCAACAGTTGGATCTTTGAACAATTCTCTTCTGAAAGATATGCTATAATAAACCATGGAGATGGCTAGGATGCTCAAATATATTGATAAGGTGATGACAAAGGATAAATATGGAAGATAAGGGTAGATGGTGGTGAATGTTTTCTGACATAGATGAGATAAGAGGGATGGAAAGATGGAAAGCATGTATTGGATAATGAATGTGAGGATAAGAAGGTATGTTGTGAAAGGAAATGTTGGCAAGAACAACTATGACACACACTTTGAAGGGTGGTGGAATGATGGAGGAACAATGGATGAAGGAGGTGAGGGTGTAGCTAAGATAGTGGATTTTGGGATTGTTTGGGGGTTAAGAGTCGCCTTTATTTAAACTTTGCAAGTTCATGTGTCTATAATGGTCAAAGCTTCACTCTGTTCACTTTCCTACCTTGTTGGTTCCTCCAAAGCCTCTATATTTGAGTCTGTCAAACCTAAGCCTTTGGCGTCGTCAGGTTCAATTATGGTCTGTTATAAGCCGGTCACTTAAGCATTCGAGTCATTTGAACCTCTTTGAACCTCTTTGAACTCCGGTTCGAAGTAGTTCAAAGTAGTTTAATAATGGTCTAAGTCTTTTATCGCTAATGATGTGTTCCTGTAGGAAAGCACCCGACGTTTTTCTCTTGTGAGGTTTGAACCTCTTTGAACCCCTTCGAACTCAAGTTCGAAGAAGTTCAAAGCAGTTCAGAAAGGAATGCAGGTGGGATTCTTAATGATGCGACGCCTGACAAGACGGGTTGATTGACGTCGCATGATTCTATTTGTTGGGTCAGTACACGGAAACCAAGGAAATCACTTGCACGGGTAGAAAATATTTGATTTGAGGGTAAATATTTATGATTGGAAAAGGTGGCAGGTCCCGAAGCTACATTTCGATTTGAAAGCATTCATTTTTAGCGTCATTTGGCATTGAAGGCCCGATTAATGCTCGCATAAAGCTATATATCCCGCGCTTTAAACTGCAAATAAAAAGAAGCTTTGTAAGTCATTTTTCCCTATTATACATTTGTGGACTCTTGACGCTGGAAAGGTGGTCTGGTTGAGTTCAAATCTTACAGGTAGCTTTTTCGATCTCTACCCCTCATTTCTGGTTGTTGCTTAAAATTCAATATTTCGAGCAGTGAGCTGGTAGACTCCTCATCTTCTTATGCAAATATGAAGTCTGTTATGCACTTCTTTGGAAACATAAAGAATCTAGAATGTAGGGCTCCAGTCATAACAGACACGGGTTTGTTAGGGGTTTCGGTTGACACCATAACTTCAAAACTCTCTTCTCATGTTGATGAAGAGTCTGTTGTAGAAATTTTAGCCAGTGGTCTACTAGAAGAAGCCGCATTCCCACCTTCCGCCGTCTGTCTAGAGTTAGTACAGGAATGTATTAACAGATATGATGTTAAATTGAAGAGTATTTTGAATGCGGATGGTCAAACCCTAATATCGGTAAACCGTGGAACCATTGCAATAGTTTTTAAAATACCTGATGAGGGTCTTGTTAACTTCACCCCCACCCAGTCTCTAGCTCAATATAGGGAAAATGTTGACAGAAACAAAAGCTCTATAGCAAGAAGATGGACAAAAACCAACTATAAAGGAGGGTCACGGTTTCCCAAATCCCTTACTAAGGATCACATGAACCCTCTGGTACATGATATTGTTGTCCTCCTCCACCGATTAAAGGGTTCAGAACAAGCCTTGTACTTTGACAAATGGATGTTCCATTTTGTGGAGATTGTCCTAGAAGGAAGACAACACATAGACTGGGCCGAGATCATAGCCGTATCCCTGAGGGATCAACTCAAGCAAACTCAAATGACCAAAGAAGGGTTCTATATGTCCTCATACCTAATGTATTTCTTGGCCTGCACTCAAAATCTATCTCCTATTCAGAAAGTCCCTTGGAACGAAAGCTTGTTTATTTATGAGTATTGCCCATTGTTGAGAAAAGATAAAGTTTTAGAGGATTACAGGAAAGTACATGATGTGTTTTGGGGGAAATTGTGCCAAGAACTCACAGGCATGCCGAACCAGAGGATTTAAAAGAATGCTCAGAAATTAGTCCAGGTATTTGGTAGTTTCTACATTCAATTTCCCCGCTTCACATATATTCGGGTAGGTGGATTTGAAGAAGAACCTTTGAAGTTGCCTCGGTATGCTTTCGATTGTTTTGTATTGGCGGAAGTTTGCAGACAATTGTTTATTGTGATTAAAACCGCTCTCCCTGAAGACAAGTGGAATTCTTTATTTCCGGTGAAACTAGGCCATTTGGTCTGTAACAGTATGTTGGATGCATCCATTATTGGGAGTAATTTGCTGAACTTCCACATGACCTTTTATGAACCAAGGACAGGATTTGACGGTAAAGGTTTTGCCAGGCAGACTCTAGGGCTAAGTAAATGTCCCTCCCCAAGTTATCATCTTGAGGAGTTATGGGAAAATCTCGATGATGAGAAAAAGGTCTGGGAGCAGGATAGAACCAGGCTCACTGTGTCTCACATCAAGTTATTGCAATTAAGGTTTGATATCAGAAATCTGGAAGAGGACAGTTCAAAGATTCCACACCCATCTACCACCTGTTTAGAAGCAGAAAGTGTCCAAATTATCGATTGGGGCAGGAAAGAATCCAGCGATATTAAGCTCAGAGCTCGCTGTGTTTTTGAAGAGACTGAGAATTGGCTTATAGCAAGGAAGAAAGGAGTTCAACTCCTTACAAACACATGCCTTGATACCGGGTCACCTATTAAAAGTGTAAAGCAAGTTCTTGCTAATGATTCTCTTTTGTTATCAAATGCAGGCGAAATAACATCGTTGAAGGAGAATACAACTTCAGTGAAACACCCCACCGCGCCAAGATCAAGGGTAAGGACAAGGTCAGAAAAGAAAAACCAGATGGCTTCAGGAGAACCGGACTATTTGGATGATGTCGTTGAGCTCAATGAAGGAGATCTCTCATTCACCCCTGATCACCAAGAGAAAGTTCAAGAGGTTCTCACGCATTATCAGGAGTTATCCTAGGTTGCAAACACACCTATAAAGACTCCTGATAATCAAATTATGCCTAGTTCGGTTCCACCATGGCTCACTGAATCTGTTAGAAAAAGAAAGAGTTTCAGACCGCTGGCTATGCCAGTTAAATAAATTGTTACGAGGTATGCTGCACGCACTCCAAAAGCTAAAAGGATGAAAAGTGATGCGAGGTTGACAACAGACCCTTCTATAGGGAAGATTATTGCTGAAATTGCCATAGTAAAGCCTATGGGAGAGACGCAGGACCCTGAGCCCGAGGATTATGAAATAACAAAGATGGAGTTAAGAGTTCTGAACAGAGACTCTCGTGATCACATTTTCAAATTTTCCATCGATCATATGTTAGGACAGTCACAGAAAGATGGCAGGGAGAAACACGAATTGAAGCAAATAGTTTCAACTTTGGCAGAATTTCTCTCATCTTTGGGTGAAGATGGTGCACTACCTTTGGCACAGGCCTACCATGGGTTTGACCCTAACTTGGTGGAAAATAAAACATTGGTCAGACAGGTACAACAAGGTAGAACCTAGACAGAAGTAATAAAGGCATGGACAGATGGTATAATAGCAGAAGGAAGCGCCTTCATAAGGGAGTTCATGAGCACCCGCACGGACGGCAAAATACTCCTAGGGGAGATTCAGACCTTGATCCCAATATGGTAAAATGAAGTAGAAAATTGTGTAGACATTGTGATGCGGGTGTAGGAGATTGAAGATTATGGAGTAAAACAGTTTTTAACTGAAAATCCCATGAAGTTAGTTGATCCTTGTATGCTTTTTATCTTAAAGAAAAACTTTGGCTGGAAGAACACCTTGTTCGAAGCAGCTATTTCTCAGATGAAAGCCATGGAAAAAGAAGTGTAGGAAATTCACTCTGACACCTTAAAGGACATAAAGGTAGTGAACCCCTTGGGTATCTTACAACTGGAGGATGGAAATCAGGGTGTCGATGCGATGGTTAAGTCCTTCGTTGATGTAATGAATGCTTTTAAAGAGAACGAAGCTCCAATAGTTCACAACCTCACTAGAACCACCAACATTGAAGCCATGCTGATCTTGAACCGGGGACAACTACCAAAATAGGCTGAGAAAATCTAGAAAATGCGGTGGGAGAAGAACGCGATGCACGCCAAGTTAGCCACACTAAAAAATCTGCACGTCCCTCCTACTCAGGAACTGCTCGGTGTCTTCCGATCATGGAAGCTGGTAAAGATGGCCACGTCAACAGATACACAAGAAAGCTGAACCGGATTTAGTTTTATTTCCTTAATTTATCCTACTTTTAAAAATCTTATTCTGAGAACTTTGTTATAACTGGTAACTGTTTCTTTCTTTGATTGTGTCCAAGAAGCCGGGTTTTTCAGGAGGCTTTCTTGGACAGTTAAACTATATAAGCTAGAGCTTAAAACTCTACAGGGGTTAGAATAGAATAGAGGGAAAAGATAGAATTTAATATAGCGTAAAATTCCATTCTTGTTTTTCAATAGTTTAAGTGACTGATGATATCTGGACTTTGAGCTAGTTATACCTGGATGCTCATGCTGAATTAAATTTTGATCTTTGGAAATCATATAGTAATATATATCCCTACTTTGAGAGAGTTATATACTAAACTTTTGCATGTGTTATTCCATTTTAGTCATTTAGTTTTAGATTTATGAATTCCAGTTTTCCGTAGATGAATGCTTAGTTGTGTTGAATTTCTTGATCACTTAGTTAGTTTAAATTTCTTCTGCAAAGTAGTTTCTGGTTCTTTCTAATTTTTGCAAGTTTCCATCGCTATACCTCATCTATCTAAGAATAGTTGAGAGATCTTTTCCTGCTTTTCAGTTAAAAGCTTATATGTTTAGATTGCAATATCCATTCATTGAAAATCTTTGAAAGGGATCTGTACCTTTGTAAAATTTAGAGGGAAGCAAAGTAAATGCTTACCCAACTGTTGTTTAATGATTTGTTTTCAAGGGCATAGAGTAAGAAAGTAAACATCAAGATTTAAGGAGAACAAATCTGTTAGCCAACATGGATATAGGAACCCAAAGTAGACTTGGAAAGTGAAAAATGTTTGGAAGGAGATGGAGTGGAAGCCTTTGGAAGCTTGAATGTCAACTTTGATTTTTCTTTTGCGTGAAAGTCTTTCAAAAGTGACTTGGGAATCCACATAGTATTTGATTTTTCATTCTTTTGTGATGCTTTTGAATGCATTTCTTCAATGAGGGATTTAGGAACCCACATTTTCTTTGATTTTTATTTTTTCTTGGTGGACCTTTGTGGCCTTTTGGATACTTCTTTTTTCTTTTCATTCACATGTCGATTAGATGGGACATGGTAATTTTTATACACGTGGATTCATGGATTTATGATTTTTATGTTGCACATCCAAATTGCTTTCGAAAGACTTGGGAATTTTGGGTAAAGAGGAATAATATGGAGGGTTCATATGGATGGGTGTTTGAACATTGTTCAAGTATGTGTGCCTTTGTTGATCTTGATACATGGTAGGGTAAGTGGAGGAAGAGATAGGGATGGTAGGAATGGTTGATGAAGGAATATATGGACCCAATATGGATGGAAGGGATGAAGACTTTACCTTTGGGACATAGGAACCCAAAATGGATTTGGAGGATGGTGAAGGTGTATGGTTGCATTTGAATGGAAGGAGATAAGGTGTGAAAGGGATATCAATATCTTTGGCATGAGTTACATTGTCAAGGCTCTCATCTTTAAGATTTATCTTTATACCAGTAGGCTTATGAGTAGCTTTCATGGGAGAAACTTTGATAGGATCAAATGAAGCTTGAAGGGATTTATTCTTAAGCAAGGGATATGGAGGAATGATGGTTTCTTGAGGTGAATATGGAGGATCATGACAAGGAGTTGATGGGGTATTTTCATCTTGACAAGGATCTTTAGATGGTGTAGAGAGGATGTTTTTCTCTTGATTTGCAATATGTTCATTGGAAATGGTAGAAGGTTTATCTTGATCTTTCTTGGGAAGTGGACTAGATATCAAGCTTGGAAGGACACTTTGTTCTTGACCCAAAAATATATCATCTTGGAAGAAATGAAAAGATGCAAGGGGATCATCACCAGATTCTATGGATACGGGACCTTCATCAAATATGGGAGGGGATTGGATAACATCTTGATCTTTATTAATACTTGTTTCTTTTCTCTTTGAGTTATCCTCTTGACATGGAGCCACTTCTAAGGATAAGGTAGATTCTTGGATATGTATGGGGAATGTTTGGAAGAGTGATGGAGAATATTTTCGAATAGGCTTTGAAACACATGGAAGCTTAGGGTCTATGATCTTTGAAGCATGGAAACAATTTGCAGCAAGGTGTAAATTAGCTTGGGTTTCTTTTAGAGGTAGCCCTTGAGGGTAGACATAGTCAACGTGAAAAGTATCATCATTAGGCTTGCTCTTTGGTGGAGGAATTTTGGATAGTTGTGAATTTTTGTGAGATGGACAAAGGATGAAAGGCATAAAGGCTATGGGAGAAACCCTGCTAGATAGAGGTTTTTGGTTTAAATCTTGCTTGAGAGTGGTACCTTTATCTTCATTCTCATGATCACAAATAGAGTATTCATGAAATTTCCCTTGATCCAAGATAGGGTTGTTTCTCTTAAATGCTTCATTTCGTGAAGAAGATGAAGATACGTATGGCCCATCATCATAAAGAAAAGGAAAAATTGATCTTAATGATGGCTTGTTAGATATTGCATCCTTTTTTTTTCTCATTCTTCCTTAAGGTTGATATGTCATCATTATGAGGAAGGGTTGCTCCTAATTGAACAAAATATGCTTCTTTATCCTTCATCAAAATTTGTTCCATGATTTCAAGGAATACGGGATCTTGGGATGCCTCCAATATTGCATCGTCAGTTAGTTCATTGTATAGAGTCCTATGGAGATTTTGATAATTATTCTCCACCATAGGATTGATTCATTTCTCAAATAGATTCATCATTACAAATGTTTGAAGGAATATGATCTATTTGTTGCACAGGATAGAAATAACTCTGAAAAGTGTATCCAAATATGATTTTAAAATCTTTCCAAACCCTTGGGAAATGCCCCCTATTTACTCTTCTTTGTTTTTGGGTGGCACTTGCCTGTGTGTAGGCGACCTTTAAATGTTGGTAAGCGGTTACTGGAATTACTCTACGCGACACTCTACAGTTTGTAGGTGGCACATAATTGTTTGTAGGCGGCACAGAATTATTTGTAGGTGGCACAAAATTATTTGTAGGTGGCCCAGAATTGTTTTTAGGCAGCACAAAATTGTTTGTAGGTGGCCCAGAATTGTTTGTAGGTGGCTCTTTGCTAATCAAAGTTGAAATTTTCATTTTTTTTGGATTTTAAAATTTTAAAAGTTTTTTATCAGACCTGTTAAAGAATATTCTTGCATGAAAATGAAGTACAAACTCAACACACACATCAAATTTGCATCATATCCCTAAAAACCACACTAAAAGTATATGTTCTCAGATGTTTCAACTGGTTTTCACAAGAATGTCTTCCAAGTAGTCTACTCTAGCCTCAACAAATTTGGCTTTTAAACATGGCTCTAAAAAAGGTAGGTCTACTAATTTATCGGGTTTCCACCTATTCCGGTCTAAACCTTGTCAAGATCCTTTACCCCTTTGAGGGCTTCCCACATGCACAAAAGTACAATTTTGTGCAATCCCGAAGGACTGCTAGAGGAAGTGAGGATGGCTTGCACAAGTTTTAGTCACTTTTCGATTAAGAAAAAGTGCATTATTTTATAGTGGGTCGGATGATATTGTGGAAAAAAGCAAATATCTCCCACTTTGGGTCGTTCCCTCTCACCGTCCTCGTAAGGAAAATCTTTGGAGGTAGGCCCTTTAAAGCTCTACTTTAGCTAGCATGTTCATAAAAGCGGGAATTTGAACTTGGTCCATTAAGTTTGGGAATTTGATTCACTCAAAGAGTGAAGAGCATATCCCTATTGTCTTCCTTTCGTTCCAAACACTTTAAACAAGTTTGTACATTTTCAACCTCTTGACAAGGAGGTTCTTAGAATGGAAATGTGTGGTTCAATTTGCCTATCCTTGTCCTTCTACCAAATTGGCTTTGCACGTTTGGCTTTTTGATTCACTTTGAAAAGTGAAGAGC
>MU223579.1:627344-696058 GCA_018584345.1 Thuja plicata
GGCTTTTTGATTCACTTTGAAAAGTGAAGAGCATATGCCTAATGCTTGTTCAATTTGGATGAAATAAAGGATTTTCTAATTATTCTAGATTCAAAGAATGCCACAATTTAATCAAATGCAAGCTTGAAATACCTGAATTTGAAGCTAGCAAAAGGGCTAGGCACATTTTTGAGTTTTTGCTTATTTTTCTACTCACCTAGTGGTGATCGTTCCCACTCCATCTCCTCCAACAAAGTTAGTCAACACAAAGCATAGCAAAGTGAAGAAAAAATGAAAACCTTTACAAGACACAAAAACTCCTAAAAGCTTTTTCAAATGAAAGATTTATTAATGAAAGCTTTTAAAGAACATAAGAATGCAAATTTACTCAAAGAGTAGGAAATTTTCTCTTATAAGCAAAAAACACCTTAATATAATGATCATATAAGTGTTCTTCTTCAAATAAGCTTTCTAATAAATTTCCATTATGAACTTCTTTATCATTTTTGGTCTTAGCTCTTACCTCCTTGCTAGGCCTTGTGAACTGCTTCTCTGGTTTCTGCACTTTGGAGTGATTTTTGATCTGCAGAAAAAGAAAAAATTGAGAGTTAGAAAAGTGACAGAATCAACCGAAAATTGATTTGAAGAAAAATTTACTACGTGGCATTTAACAGCTAAACAGTGGCTATCAAATTTTAGCAAGCGTCACTTTAAACTTTACAAGTGGCTTTTAACTATTACTACGCGGCTCTTAAAATTTCATAGGCAGTAAAATAAAGATATCAAGCGACGTAGAAATGATAAAGAGCTGTCAGAAAGTGCGGGTAAGTAGCTATTGAACGTTAGCAGGTGGTGCACTTTATCTGACAGGCGTTCTGATTTATCTAACAGGTGGTCTACTTTATCTCCCAAGCGGGAGTAGAGAAGAAGACAGAGATGAATCAAGCTTTTCAGGCGGCGTTTTGGCATTTGTAAGCGACACTTTGCATTGTATACATGACTCTTCTCCTATTTTCTACAATAAAAACACCAAGAACAAAGAAAATAGACCAAATTTCAAAATAAAAATGTTAAAATAGAGGCGTAGAGCCCCACGGTGGGTGCCATTATGTGTGTAAGAAAATACACCTTCATGAAATTAAGATAAAAGACAACAATTCTATGGAAGATAATACAAAAACTAATCTAAAGAATTGAAGATAAATCTATATCATCTCATGGTTCTCTATCCAAGCTTTGTTAAGAGAGCTCTTAGGCTTAATCTCTTTCAAAGACAATCCTAGAACGAGATATGTATGGAATTTAATGCTCAAATCTAGCAAGAATGCTTAAAAATGCTTAGAAATGCTCCAAGATCATGAAAGAAATTAGCAAATGCTCCTAAACATGATACTAAATGATGATGCAAATGCTTAAAAACTCTCTCAAATCTCTCAAATGCTCCTCAATATGCTCTCAATATTGCTCTCAATATTGCTCTCAATATGTCTATAATAAGGATGTTTTTGCTCTTGGATTCTTGGATCCCAAACACAAAGGAAATGGCTTATATTCATAGAATTTTCCCAAGGGTAGGGGGTAGAGTGAGTTGATCATGATCAAAGGTTTGTTAAATAAAAAGCTTTGAGGTGTTTTCAAATGGAGGGAAAGTTTGTTGCTCTCAAAGATATTAGGAATTAAATAATTCCATCTTTTAATTAAATTAGCCATGGAAGGGTGATTGGGTTGGATTTGATCCCTTTTGATTTGATTTATACATTTGAAAAATCAATTGCATAATTTGATTAATCCCTTTAGGCTTGAATTTAATTAATTGATTTCATGATTTAATTGATCTTTTAAATTGATTTGAATTTTGTCCATTTGATTTGCATTGATTAAATATCCATTTGATGATATTTTGAAGCATTTGGCTGAGATTTATAGTTTGACATGTTGGAGGTACACCTGGTCAATTTTAGGTGTCTACACATAGGCAAAATTTGTATCCACTAGGAACCAAATCTCCTCATAGTGTTTCTCAACTAGTGATTTGAAAACTCTTCTTCTCAGTCTCATCTTTTTTGTGAATTCCACAAAGTATGTTTCCATTATATTATTAAAATTACCACCTAATTGCTCAATAAATGCATTGATCTACTGTGTAATTGGTTGGTCTGTCTTCCATACAATATCTCCAAAACTAGGAAATATATTTTGTACATAGAAAAATATGCAAACTAGCAGAGAACTGAACTTACATATTGATTTCTTTGCCTTTCGGATTGAAGAAAGGTTCTCAACCAGCTATGTCAATTGAAGCTCAACAAGGTCATATATATGGTCCTTCTTCACAATCTTCCAAGCTTGGTCGATTGGAATAAATGGGACAATGTCTAGTTGGCTTGACTTATAAAACTTGTGAGCAATAACCCTAACTGCGAAATCAAGCTCCAAATCTTTGATTGTTGATATTTTTATTCCTCTCTTATTCCAGATAGCTCTGATGTATTATTTTATGTTTTCCTTACTCTGACATCTCATTGTTCTCTTCTTGTTGATAGTTGGATAACCAGTTACCCTTTGGATGATCTCCTTTGTAATCCTAACTGGTCCATTATCCATCCATATGTTCATGTTGTGTATGCAGCTAAGGACAATCTTGATCCAATCCATTTTGAATTCCATTGGGAAATCTAGGGCATGAGTTAACCCTCTCTTGGCTAGATGTTTATGCTCATCTTTTAGGACTCCATCCACACACAATTTGTTGTAGGATTCTCTCAACTCATGATCTCCAATTTTGCTCACTTTGCACATATAACATGATCTAACATCATGAATCATAAGTACCTTGGGTGGAATCGATGATAGGGCTCTGGTCAGATCACCCTAGATAGCCCTTTCAAGAATTGCCCTAAAATTAGGAGGCACACAGGTGTCGCTCCTAACCAATTGATCTTTTCTCAACTCCTTCTCCATACTCCTAGCTTCTGTAGAAGAACTTGCAGCCATGATTTCCAAAAATAGGTTTTGAAGACAACCAATAGAGTACCTTGGCAGATATCAAAATTCACACTATTCAATCAAGATTGTCGATAGCAAGCTATAGAAGTCTATGAAAACATCTTTGTTGAAATCAAGTTATCAAATTCTCAAATGCTCAGTAAAAATTCTCAATCGCATGGTGAAAATGAAAATGAACGGTTCTTCCCTTATATAAGTTTCAATGGTCAAAATTAGGTTGGCATTAAATGTTTTTTCCATTGAGTGAGTGCCATACAACTGTCCTCGGCCAACTCCCAAAACTCAACTATCTCTCGGTCACAAAACTTACTCGATCATCATACCAGCTTGACATATACTAGAGAACTCGTTCTTAGTGCACAATAAGACTGTTTCTCGAAACCTATAGTGCATATTGACTTTTCTCAGTACATGTCTTAAAATGTGTCCTGATGTATCTTTATATATGCAGATATGGACTTTTGCACTTTTATATGTTAGGAACTGATGAGAGATGTGAAATATAAATACAGTTCCTCACATACCACATTTGCTTAGTTGGAGATGGTGTGATCACCTGATCCATTGGATTGGATGACCTCGGCTGTAGTAGCTTCACTGTTGGTTAGTTTCTCTTTTCTTATCCATGTCTAGTTCATATGTGCTCTAATATGCTCAAAAGTAGGAGCGGGTACCCTTGTTTTGCAATCTCTCCTAGTATGACCAATTTTCAAACAATTATAAAAAACTAGGATTCCATTCATCCAACTCTTAGATTTTCCTCTGAAATGTGTCTTTATGTAGTTTTCTGGAACATTTCCATACTCACCACAGTAATTAAAACTATGCCAAGTGTTGTAATCCCAATTATAAGTGTTTCCTTTCATAAGTTCTTTTTCTTGTATCTTTGATGTCCATTGTTGTTTAGCATTAGATCTTCAATCTTGTTCTCTATGTCCAAATTTTTGATAGTTGTAACAATACCCATTGAATCTAGGTGTGGAATATACATTGCTTGCCTTTGCCCAACATTCATGTGCCTGATGTCCATACTTCTTACAGTTAAAGCAATAACCATTGAACTTAGTTTTGGGATTGGACTTACTATTCATGCTTCAATAGATATTTGTTGTGTGTCCTAGTTTTCTACAGTGATAGCATACAGGTTTTTTGTTCTTTGTCTTTGCATTCCTCCTTTCACTAGTCTTAGATGATTCTCCTTTCTTAGAAGATGTTTTTTGTTTGGTATGACCTATTCCAGAAGAGTCCTTAGATCTTCTTGATGTTTCCATCATATTTTCAAAATAATTCAAAGCTTCATTTGGTTTATTCAATTTCTCATTTAAGTTCTTTCTTAGATCCCAATTCATCTTTCAATTGACTATTCTTAGATCTAAGATTCACAATTTCCATGTCTTTCGTACTGATCTCCTGATTTGCAAGTAACAGTTGATTCACCATGTCAACCTGATTGTTTGTCATCATTTCAACATAATGTGTTCTTTCATAGTGTTTGATAGTCATCACTCTTTTATCTTCTTCAACCATAGCTGTATCATCTTTAGCTTTCTTCTTTTTTTCCACTACTTCACATAGTATTATTGTTTGTATTTCTTTCTCTCTTTTCAGATTTCTGACTTCTTCACACAATGTTTTCTTCCTTTCCAGTAGATCTAAAATTTCTGCATCACTCTCAATAGACTTTTCATTTTGAAATAGACTTGTAGTGTCTTCTTCCTAATAATGAGTGTCATTCATTTGTTTGGCCAAATCTTTCCTTGTTAGCAGGGACTTCTTCAATTCTTGTCTTTTTGTCTCAAGCTAATGTAATGCTAGCTGAATATCAATCTTTTGATTCTCAATGACTTTACCCATTTCGTAAACCTCCATCTCAAGATCTGAATTCTCAAGATGATTAAAACCTTTTGTTGGAGAACTATTCTCTGATACCAATTGTTGGAAATATAATATGGGAAAGTAAGATACTTGGGGGGGAGGGTGAATCTGATCTTATAACTTTTAACACTTAAAGCAAACTGATCCACAACCATACCATAAATGTAATTGATCTATTAACTAGTAACATCCATAACATAAAATAAGTAACTCAAGACACAAAATTTTGTAACCCAAAAACCCAATAAGGTAAAAGTGGGGTGGGGATGACACCCACAAAATCTTCACTACTGCAACAATAAAGTGTTCCTGTTAGGGCTACAAAATTTGATCACAATTTGTAATCTACCCGATTAAAGGTCTACTCAGTTAAGAGCTACAGATCATTACAATCTACCTTGTAAAGGGATTTAAATTTACAATAAAATAAGCACTCAGCTAAAATATTTAGAAAGGTCTGCAAGAACCACTTTGTTAATAGATTTCACCTGATACACTTGTTAAAATGTCTCAAGATCTAATCCTTTGATATGCACTCAGATGCTAATGACGAATCTCCTCTTTTCAATACCTCCTTTGATCTCATAATCTGATATAACTTTACTCTGCTTCTCACTACTTTGTGTCTCTCCTAGATCTATTCTTCTTAACTCAAAATATCCTTTCACATATCTCTTGTATGCTCACACACACCCTTCTCTATACTCCAAAATTAGGGTAAGAAGCAATCTTATATACCTTACGGATGTGGCAATGAGATCTAGATCAACGATCAAGATCAAATACTTATGTCGCTTGTGCATTCCAATTTTATTATTGGCTCTATGCCACGTATTGGATCAAATGATTTAATGTGTAATCAACTCTGTTGAAAACATTAGATACCCAAACAAGTCGGCTCAAAATAGTTTACCTTCAAGTTTGTGCCATTCCTGACATATATGTCAAAACTATCTTTCTTGACATATGAAGACTCTAGCGCTCGACATGAACTGATCAACTTCACTCAGCTTCTGTGTAACTCAACAACTACTATCTGCTCGACAATAACTAATGCCTGGCCTATACCGGATAGCTCAGTCATAGTGATGGCTGACTATCCTACCTAGATAAATGACTAAGTGTGGGACACTAATGATCAACAAATATAACATTAATTTATTCATATTTTTGCAACAATAAATGTGCATCAACTATGTATTATATTTGGCTCTAGAATAATTCAAAAGAGTTATGTTTCTATAGGGGTAAAAGTACAAAGTTGTGTTGCACTTGAGGACCATTTTTATAGTTTCGGCTACAACAGTTTTGGACAGAACAGTTTCGGCCATAATTGTTTTGACTGGAAGGTTTTCAATTGTACATATGTGGCACAAATGCAATGCCATGTGGCGTTGATATGGTAAATGTGTTCCAGCCAAAACTATTTCGGCCAAACCAGTTTCGACCGAAATGGTTTCGGTCAAAACCATTAAAAACCATATATACCCCAAAATTTTCTTAGAGTGGCTCATTTCTATTGAGTGCCTTCTGAGAATTGTGGAGTGGAATTGGAGAACTTTGGCCATAAATAGGTAGTGGTTTTTTATTTTAATGTTTTAAATTTTTTTTTGTTAAATTATTGTAGTTGTACTATTAATTGATGTTTTTTTTGTTTTAATTTTACTATTTTCAATTTTAGAAAATAAAAAATATTGTTTTATATGGATTTAAATTTTTTAGTTAAGATAATATGTTAGTTATTTAGTTACTTAATTTAGTTTTATTACATATGTTTCAAAATACTAGTAAAATGTTACAAAACATTAGAAAACTATTACAAAACATTAAAAAATAATTACAAAATATGAAACCAACATGAAACTAAAACATAAATCAACATAAACTCTAACATTAATCCTAACATGAAACCCTAACCATATTGAACCCTAACATGAACCCTAACAAAACCCTAGGAAAATGTTACAAAATGTGAGGAAAATGTTACAAAACATTAGGAAAATGTTACAAGACATTAGAAAACATTAGTATTACATAACATATTAAACATTGTACCCTAACATGAAACCAACATGAAACTTAAACATAAATCAACATAAACCTTAACATGAACCCTAAAATGAAACCCTAACTATATTCATCCCTAACATGAACCTTAAAAAGAAACCAACATGAAACTAAAACATAAATCAACATAAACCATAACGTGCTAAATCATTTTTCTTTTACAAATATGTAAATTTGCATTTTCTTTTATTTATTTTATTTATCATGACATGGCATTAGCTAGAAAATAACATGAAACTGGAACATTAACTAACATAAACCCTAACACTAAACAAACATACATGAACCCTAACCATGTTATGAACCTATTTTAAAACTAGATCCCTAAACCCAATTGAGAAATAAACCATAACATGTTCAACCAACATTAACCCTAACTTGAAAATGTAACCTGGACCAACATAAAACCTAACATACTAGAAACCAACATAAACCCTAATGTGTTCCCAACACACGAACCCTAACATGAAAGAAACATTTGAAACTATAACATGAGCTAGCATTAACCGTAGAGCACTAGAAACCAACAGGAACAGGCTAACCATGAACAAATTAACCCTAACCCTAATTGATAAATAAACCAAGTTGATCCCTAAACCTAAACATGAAACATTAATATACATTCAACAAGGCTAGTTGTAAACCTAGAAATAATTGAACCATAACTCAAAACCTCTTTTTGTTAGAAAATATGTATATGTATGTATATGATTTCAAATCATTTTTCTTTGAGATGTATATGCATTCAAGTGTTTTCAATTTTATTTATTTGTAACACATGTGTTTAAATATATAATTAAATTAGAATTTTACCATGTACATGTGTAGAGATCTATATATATTCTTCTTTATACTTTCAAGGATATATCTATTTTTTCTATCACATGGCATCATATAGAGGGGCATCACCTGTAGATTTTGCAGAGGCTAGCATTCAAGGGAGTGGTAGTGACCACTCTTCTCTTAGATCTATTGATTCTACAGAGGGCGGGGAGGAGTTATTCACTAGTACCATAGGTCGATTGAGATGAGCTATTGAGGCTCTTGATCATAGGATTGAGTCTTCCACCATCCTTCCTAATAGGGGTAGAGTGAAGATTATTAGAGAGGATCTAGTTCATATTATTGACACAATTCAATCATACAAGCCTTATGATATCATATCTATTGATACATTCTTTTCTTCTCTCTCTCATAGTGTTACTGGTGTTGTGAAGTATAGATAGGTTGACTCAGAGGTTTCTAGCTCTATGGTGAAGAGCACGTTTCTTCATTACAGGGACAGACCTCAGGTGAGAGTTTATATGACTACTCGATTTCAGGATGACTTTTTTGCACCATTTATATATACCCGTTGGTTGGCTGCTCATCATAGGTGGCCCAAAAAGGATGATCTTCCACTATATTTCTGTAAACAATTATTTGCAAAATTTCATTTGCATAATGATGTTGAATATAAAGATTTTCCCAGTCATGTTGGGCAGGGGAGGGGGAGATTATTTTATAGATTCAGAGGGCCTAATGCACCAGTGCCCACTAATAAGTGGGAAAAGGTGGATCCAAACCTTTTGGTCATACCAAAAGGTTTTGAAATGAAAGTTGCATGACAAAGTGTACCCGACGACAAGATCAAGAGAGATTTATTTTCTAGTATTGTGAGTATCATGACATATGTTCAAGAGATGTCATCTGATCATTTAGGGAGATACATGTTTAATTCCTGTTCTTTCCTTTCTCCACATGCACAAGATGTATCCTCTAGTGATGATCCATACCAAATAGTAGACATACCATCTCCCTTAGAGGTTGTAGCTATATCAAATTTGGTCTAGTTGCATTGTATGGGTGCATGTTTAACCAGTGATCTACTTTACACATATCAGGATTTATTGATTAATGATGGGGTTCCTCTTAGGGAGGTCCCATAATTTTTCTTCACCATTCTTAGCAGATCTAATGGATCAGGTTCTCAAGGTACACAGAGATAGGAGGATATTTCTACACCACCTATAGCTCCTCAACAGACTGCACTTGACAAGGATGCACCTCACCAGTCTAATCAGGCCACTTCATCATGTCCATCTCTTTGACTTTTTACCACCTTGCTTATAGATGACCAAATTGATCCCTCAGAGGTGTCCTTACATGACCATATTGATCTTGATGATGTCTCCTTACATGAGTTAGATTTGAGCGCTATCAAGAGAGCATTACACATTGTTACGATATATATTTATTTAAATTGTGATGTATTTAAAAAACTTACACAAT
This sequence comes from Thuja plicata, assembly GCA_018584345.1. Lineage (NCBI taxonomy): Eukaryota > Viridiplantae > Streptophyta > Pinopsida > Cupressales > Cupressaceae > Thuja > Thuja plicata. The sequence continues at coordinate 636,543 of MU223579.1, forward strand.
ATGAAGCCATATGGAGGTTTACAAACTCATGTCGATCCTGTGGATCATGAGAGACAGGTAAATTTATGCATTTTTTTCAAACTTATTTTTTCTATGATCATAATTATTTAACTTATTGTACATGTGTGTATACATGACATATATATTTATTTTATTACACACAGAGATCAAGAGGAGGTGGACCATCATCAGGTCACAGATCAGGATATGGTCCTAGTTGAGGATAGATGTTATTTTAGATATTTCATATTTCACAAATATATTCAAGACATTTTATATGTAAATGTTATTTCAGACACGTTTGTTCTAGACATTTCATATACATGTTATTTTAGACATATACATGTACATGTTATATGTTGGTATGTTATTTCATATTTTAGACATTACATGTACATGTTCATTTTAGTCATTTTATATATGTATGTATGTTATACACGTGAATGAGTTATTTCATATTTTAGACATTACGTATATATACATATTTATTTTAGTCATTTCATATATGTATGTATGTTGTACATGTGAATGAGTTATTTCATAATTTAGACATTACATATATACATGTTCATTTTAGTCATTTCATATATGTATGTATGTTATACATGTGAATGAGTTATTTCATATGTTAGACATTACATATATACATGTTCATTGAATTCATTTCATATATATGTATGTATGTTATATGTGAATGTGTTATTTCATATTTAAGAGTTATTTTTATACATGTTATGTCATGTACAACCTTAACTAATGTTATGGACCATTAATATACAATTAAGTAATATAAATAATGTCATATCTTAAGGGGAGGTCTTAAGGGGAGGTCATACATCACAGCATACGTATTAAAACATTTGAACCATTTTTCTTAAGGGGAGGTCTTAAGGGGAGTACATAAAAGCTATAGCAACATACATACAAGCTATGTATTAAACTCATTGAACCATTAAAATACAATTAAATAATCTAAACAATGTCGTTTAAGTAGTTTAAAGTATTTTAAAAAAGGGATATCTTAAGGGGATGTCTTAAGGGGGGGTCATACATCAAAGCATACACATCAAAACATGCACATAACATATATATTAAAACCATTGAACCATTTTAAAATACAATTAAGTAATCTAAATACATAAAATACATAAAGCTATAAAAACATACATAAAGCTATATAATAAACTCATTGAACCATTAAAATACAATTAACTAATCTAAACAATGTCATTTAAGTAATTTAAAGTAATTTAAAAAAGGGATATGTTAAGGGGATGTATTAAGGGAAGGTCATACATCAAATCATACACATCAAAACATGCACATAACATATATGTTAAAACCATTGAACCATTTTAAAATACAATTATGTAATATAAATACATACAATACATAAATCTATAAAAACATACATATAAGCTATATATTAAAACCATTGAACCATCCAAATATACATTATAAAAGAAAAGACAATTTACCAAGCATGCATAACTATAGATTTCATACTGTGGAGTTGAATAGCATACATCCAATATCCAATACATTAAATAAGAGTTCAAACAATAGAGTTCAAATATGAAAGTACGAGAGCTACAAAAAGAATTTTATCCTAAAGCTCCTGATACATATAGTTCAGATCCTCTCTATCTTTTATTATCTCCAAAAAAATTTCATGTTCTTCAATAGGCAACCTCCACTTTTGATTGCTACGTCCTCTTTTTTGCAATGTCTCAAATTGCAACTTTTTTGCTATAACCAAGTGACTGTAATATATAACTTTTTGGCCAGACATATATTCAATAAATTTAACACCATTTTTGTCTATCTATATTTGTTAATAATATTTTCCTTCAATAACAACTGAACCAGTAAGATATGATTGTCCTTCACCTTATACAACTTCTTCTCCCAACTTGTATTTTACTTTCGTGTATCTTAGTAGATAAAAATCTACACTTTTCGCATTGTCAGGATCCACAACCACAACAAAAATATCACATGTACAAATCCATATTCTATTAAATTCAAATCAAAAGTACAATAAAGTAAATTTAAATAAAATAACATATATGTACATGCATATGTAACAACTAAATTAGAAACATGCTCATAATCAGCTGAATATATAGTATCATTAATGTTTATGTGAATGTCATCATCATCATAAGAAGGCATTATGATTAACTTCTTCATATCCCATTGTGAAACATATCCATTTGCAATATTATCATATTGACTCATTGGATTGTCCTCAACACAGTCAGCACAAAAACATGATTTTTCTCTTACATGAATCAATAGAGGCTTGTGTTGTCTAGTACTCATCAATTGATGTAAACTTATAATACCAAAAATCCTTTGACAATTGTAAGGATTAGATCAGTCTATATCTGTTACAAATATGAAATGACAGTTGCACATGTTTAGATCAACAATTATGATAACATAGATGAACACAAAATTAAATTTTAATTTAGAATTTTCCAACAAAATATAAATTACCTTTCACTTCCCAAAAATAATGTTAGTTATATTTGGTGTCCCAACTAGGAAAATGATTTTGACACCATTCAACAATTTTCTTTGAATTCTCCATCATGTTACCTATAAATTTATGAACTGCCAGTTTAAAGAAAATGGATCTAAGTTGAAATTATATTATTTAAAATATCTAGATATATATATTTAACTATTGTTCATACCATTTGTACCTGCAAGCTCATGTTGGCAAAGTCCACGCCTCACACATGTTACTGCTCCATCGTGCTCTCCTTTTCCATGTGCACTTTCAAAGAAGTTCCACAAAAATTTAACATCATATCTAGCATGTTGCATAGCTAGCCAATTAAAGGCTTTTGCAGTTTTAAATTGTCCTGCAAGATTAAGTTGTTGTATGCAAGATTATGATCATTTAATAATTTAACAAGTAATCAAAGGGAATGAAAATGAATTGAAGGGCATACACTTACCTACACAACCATCGGACCAAATCTAGTGTTGTGAAGCCTTTATCCTGCGATTCGCAATATCTTCAAAATACATTGCGAATCATGAGCCACATAGTGTTGTCCGTAAACTTGTAATATACGGGAAGTCTTGTTAATTATGTTGTTAGCCTCAGTCATTAGTGGCCGACGGTTAAGTAGTTGTGTTGTGACAGTTCAATCGCACCCCTTCGGGTATTATATGTATTCTCTTAGATGTAAGAGAAAGGGGACAAAATAAATATATGAATGTATTGGAAATTGGAATGATTAATGAAAGCTTCTATTCTCTGATATATTCTATGTTATCTACTTTTCTTGTATCATGTTTATGCATTATTAAGTTTACCCATGACGGTAAGCATTTGGTGCCATTGCTGAATTCAATCTGGGAAGCAACAAATGAAATATGACAGATAGATGGGAATACATGTTGAAGTTGCCGAAGAGAGGTTGTATGGGAAGAAAGTTGCCGAAGATAATATTTTGGATGCATTGAATGTCATCCAAAATGTTGTTGCATAACTTGTCATCTACTAGCACATGATGTGTTGCTAGGGAATTTATGCCAAATTCATTGAATACAAATAAAAATAAGAAGGACAAACTGGATGCCTTAGAAGCCACACATGAAGCATTAATCTGGGCACAACAAGTAGAATTCCAATGGAGGCTAAGACAACTCACCAAAGAACAACTGACCGAAGGGTTGCCCGAAGGGGACCACGAAAGCGTCACAGGAGGTGACCAATGGGTTGTTTTGGGAGGTGTAACATCCAAAGGGAAACACTGGAAAGATCATCGACGTATAAGTAGTAGTGAGGAGTTACTCAAAGAGACCCAACATCAGTTGAGTGATTTGTCTCTCACACCGCGTACGGAGACTAAGGTGACCCAACGGAGTGAGGAAGAGGCCATGGAGGGAGAGGATACCGGAGCTGCCATGAGTGTTAGAGGGACATAGGGGCACGATGGTCAAATACATCCTATAGACTCTAACATACCCAAAGGGGGACAACCACCAGTAGCAGCGCCAAAGAGACACACCATGGCATCTCAGAAACAAAAACTACCAAAATTTAATGGTGATGGGAAGGAAGATCCTATACGACACTGCTGGATATGTGAAACCATTTGGATGGAAAATAGAGTCATGGATAGGGATGAATGGGTCCAATAGTTTCCAGCTACCCTATGAGGAGTGGTCATTGATTGGTACTCCAACATGGATAAAACAACAATAAACACATGGGACACCCTCAGGAAGGAGTTTTAGGCTGAGTTTTGGTTGCTGAGGGATGACAATGAAATAGTGGCTGAAATCTACAATGCCAAACAAGGGCAAAAGAAAATAGTACAAGCGTACAATTGGAGGCTAAAGGAATTGCTCAGGAAGATGGAGACTCAGCCAGCTGATGAATTTAAAAAGTGATTTTTTGTGGAGGGATTAAAACACTCCCTAAAGAAGAAGACAAAGATAGTACCACCCACGTCGTACGCAGATGCCTATGATAGGGCCATGAACTTGGAGAGCAAGGACAAGACATCCAAGAAGAAGAAGAAAAGTAAATCCTCATCCAAAAGTGACAAATCATTTGATGGGAGAAAGAGTGAGGATGAATCCCATAAGAAGGTGCAAGCCCTCCAGAAGGACATGGAGAGGATGATGAAAGACTTTAAAATGAGGAAGGGAAACACAGGACACAATGACGAAGGAGAAATGTGGTGTATGGAGTGCAAGGAGAGCGGCCACACGAAGGGGTCATGCCCAAAGAAAGAATTTTGTGAATCTACCAAGTGATGGGCCATTCCATTAAGGAATGCCCATATAATATGAAAACAAGAAGCCAACAAGTGTTGTTCATAGAGTAACCGTCTACCTTTGAGGCAACAAATAACAATGCATCATTCGATGGGTTCTAAAACAACCAGCATGGGGGAAGAGGAGGTAATGATAATAGAAGCCGCATATAATATGATTTGAAGGGATGACCAATGATTCAGTGTCAGGTGTGCAGCCAGTGGGGCCACTTCACCCGAGACTGTACAAAGGGTGAGATGCCACAAAATTTGTGCCGATGGTGCGGGCCAGGAGATCACGAAGATGCTAACTGCCTGAAACATAGTGTGAACCTCCTGAACATCGAAGAAGAAAGAATCCTTGTGGTCACCACAAACCAAATGAAACAAGCAATGTATCCAGATCCCTGTATGCAAAAGAAGAGAGCCCAAGAGGTGAAGGAAGAAATAGAAAAAGCCATGAGGGTCGGGAAGGATGCGCATGAAGGAATAGACACTTTCGGGCAGACAGAGGTGGAAAAAAATATACTATGGCAGATATTGCAGATGGAGGTGCCTATAAAAATTTAGGAACTCCTCCATACCATGCCTCAATTGAAGATGGCATTATTAAATGCACAACTTGAAACCATGCAACAAACATCTATCCTAGGCAGATCAACTATAGACCCTATGTTCCTGGTGGTGAATAATGGTTGGTACCTGGTGGTCATCAAAATGGGCATCCTAGGAACAATTCTTATAGACACCATAGTCGATGGCAACTCTGGAGTGAATGCCCTTCTTGAAGAAACATGGAAGAAAATAGGTAATCCAATGCTATGGCCTCCGACCTTCAACCTATTGAGTGAAAAACAACATGGAATAAAACCCTTGGGGACACTCATGGCCCAACAGGTCACCGTCGGCACACAACCCTTCGAGCTAGACTTCATGGTCATTCCATTAAAGAAAAAAGGGTATGATGCTATTCTTGGCCGAGGGTAGCTGGTCAAAGAAAAAGCCACCCATAATTGGAAGTAAAACACCCTCGCAATGGAGAATGGGGGGAGGAAGTTCACCATTGACCTTCACACACAAATGGTGAGAAAAGAGATAGCCTCTTCTTCAAAATCTGAATCAGACTATGAAAATAATAGAAGAGATGAGGGTAGAGTGGAGCCCAATGATGAGGGTGTGCTACAACTAGTTGAATGGTGGGGGGATGATGGAGATCCATTGAATGGTCTCTTCCATGGGAAAATGGAGGACTATGAGATGTTCACACCATCCTGCAATATGCTGAGTATAGAGGAGCCTGATAAAATTCCCTGGGAGTATGGGGAATACATGGAAGGGGACACCAAAATCAATGAAACACTGACACACTAGTTTGATGAGAAGAAACCCATGAAGTATAAAGAGTCATTAATCAAACCTACGAATCTCAACATCGAAGTAGAACCCAAGATCATTCGGGTCAGCGGTGAGTGGAACCCTATGTGGAAGGCAACAACATTCAAAATATTCATTTTTCTTCTTCTTGTTATGTATGGGTAGGGGACCATGGTCCCTAGGGAATTTATGGTTCCAAACCCTTGAATAATCATTAAAAATAGACTCAAAGACAAAGCTCAGGAATTGGGAAGTTGGCTACAACATGACCAGAAAGTTGGGTGCACTCTCGATGAATTGAAATCCCATCCGAAGAGGTTGGACTAGTTGGACCCGAGAGGCCAAGAAGGAACTAGAGACTAGACTTGAGAGGATGGAAGAGGACCCAAGAGGCCCGACCGACCAACTATAAAGGCATCTAGACCCACTAGAGAGTCACCAAACGGATGAATTGAAAGGATGGAAAGTGACTCGAGAGGGCAAGTAGGTGAGAGCCATCCATACGGACAACTGGAGAAGCATTAAAAAGGTAACTTAAAAAAATATATATTAAAAAAAAAAGAATTAAATTTTTTTTATTAAATTAAAAAAACAAACTGAACGACAAAGTGCACTGAATGGTGGAAGTCACCAGACGGTGACTTTACCACCAAATGGTGGCTTCACTAGATTGTAGAGGCCCACCTGATGGTGGCTTCACCACCTAATAGTGAAAGCCCATTGTTGGCCTTAAAAAGGCAACGAAAGAGACATACACAGCCATAGGAAGAAAGAAAAAGGCCACAAGAAGAGAAATAAAATAGCTGCACAGCCTGAAAGGAGTTCTAAGCCGCAACTGCAAGAAGAGAGAGGACCGTACAACTTGATGTCGTATGACCAGAAAGAGAAAAATGTTAAACATAAAAGATGATCATACGACCTTCTGATGTACGTCCGTGTAAGCCTCATAGGGGAATACCGTATGGGCGGTGAGGAAAAGCAAGGGCAAAAGATAACCTTACGACCGCGAAAAATTGGAGGTAAAAAAATTTAAAAAATAAAATGATGACAAATAAAGAATAGTTCAAAGTGAGTAGCATATGGTACCATAGGGAAGGACATAACCAGGTAGTGAAGAAATCATAGTTTTTGGTAATTTGCACAGGCACAGTAAGAAAGTATGACATCCGACAAAAATCATGAAAATGGTGTGTGCCATGGACTTTTGTGTGGGTTTGAAGGTACTAAATTGGTCTTGGCGATTGGGGCCCTACCCCTCAATGTTTCCCTAGGACCCCATGAGGGCGCTACCCCTTGACCCCACTGGGGGCATTGCCCCCTAGACCCCCATGTCACTTTTGAGTTACACTACAACTGTGAGTTTGGGGCATCGGAGCAGTCAAGATATGCATTGGGTTTGATTCGTATGGTGAAGGAGAAGCTTGAATCCAAGCCTTGGAAGGAAATTCACTTGTTTGAGGTGCATGAATGGTCGACCATAGAGGCTCTAAAGATGTTAGATGCTTGGGTTGTTAGAGAGCCTGTAAGTTGCCAGTCAAGTAGAGACCTTGGTGAGCAAGTTGGAGAGGCCTTCAAGGAGCAGTACTATACCCTGAGGTGTACAGAGTACATGAGGCCACATGGGTAGCCACGGAGAAGGCTTGGGAGGAGTTGGGCACCCGGTTGGAGGTGTTAGAGAGTAATTTGGTTCACCAGAGGCAGGATTTGGTAACTCAACAAGCATCTTCAGAGCGAAGGGGCAAGTTGATGGCCCAATTGGAGGCAGTAGAGGGACTTGGCTCAATGTAACTAGGAGTTGGAAGTAGAGCAGGCGGTGTAGGTGGCTATCAAGGTCAGATTGGCTACGGCAATAGTATTGGTTGGACAGGAGTTAGTGTACTTCTTAGTGATTTTCTTACTTGTGTAATTTACTTCATCTCCCTTTTATTGTGAGTCACCGGAGATGACTTTCCTTTTGGGGGGGATGATGTTGTCCGTAAACTTATAATATATGGGAATTCTTGTTAATTATGTTGTTAGCCTCAGTTGTTAGTGGCCAATGGGTAAGTAGTTGTGTTGCGATGGTTCAATCACACCCCTTCGGGTATTATATGTATTCTCTTAGATGTAAGAGAAAGGGGACAAAAAATAAATATATAAATGTATTGGCAGTTGGAATGATTAATGAAATCTTCTATTCTCTGATATATTCTGTGTTATCTACTTTTCTTGTATCATATTTATGCATTATTAAGTTTACCCATGATGAAAAACACATATCTCCTATCATGAACGTTATCATCGTTGATATAGAAATGAACCTCCTTGATGATAATGTGTTCATTTGGATTGGTACTTTCTACCTCATCCAAATCAAATTGTGCATCTCTATAGGTCACTTGTACAAATATTGCAACTTGCTCAAAATGATAATATTGAGTTTGAAGCTCTGATTGAGGGGAGAATGTATATTTCTTGGAGAAATCTACAACTGAAAGAATACAACCAGGTGGAAAACAATTTTTGGAATAACAAAACTATTTAGCTTGCCATCGTGCACCATGACAATGTTGGATATGTGGATAAATTACAATAGGGAACCTTGTCATAAAATTAAGGTAGGGCAGTTCACTCTCCTTCAATACAATTTTTTTGGATTCATCTCCGGTCTTAGTTCAGTATGTCTCATATTTAAATCTCTTCAACAAAACTGGCGTTGAAACATTAATATTCTCAATTTGCAATGGAAATTTATGTAAATCTCCACAATCACTGCATGCACTCTTTATACATTGTACTTTGAACTCATCTGAATCTTTTGATTTCTCAAATGAAATAGACTTCACAATTTGTGTCATACTTCTAGGGATGACCATATCTGAATTAAGTTCTACTATAACTTTTTTATATAATTGCAAATATAGATGAAACTCAACATGATTTTTGAAACAAAAATTTTTGCGTACCTTATTTATGTGTACATAGAAAGGGTGCAACCTCTCAAACATTCTTTGACATATTTTCACATCTGAAAATTCAGGCTTGAATGCTTCAAACAATTCACTTTGTATTGTTTCTATGAAATGTTTTGGATGTGCATTTTTCATACCCGTCTCTTCATATTTCATATGTATAGTATCCCTTCTATTAGAAGAAACACGGGAGTGAGTGGTCCAATATTAAATGACCTATCTTTTTACATCTTGATAAATTTTTTCTTTTCGAGGAAGTCTGCAAATATTAAGCCACTTCTTTTAAATATTTTCATCTAACATATTTCTCTTCCTGATATATCTTTGAACAGTTCCTCTAGATACATTCAGTAAATCAAAAATCACATGTACTTGTTTTTTCTATGTTAACCTCCTACTAGATAAAGTAGTCATCAATGCTCTATGTGCAACACTTAAATCAGCTCCTCGGCTTGAGTTATTAATGTCATTCAATGCATTCATGGAATTATATGATGTTCCCAATGAATGAGAGTGGGGGAGGTGAGGGGAGGGTTGAATCAGGAATCAATAAAACTTAATCCTTTTAGTCCACAATTAGATTAGCTTATTTGTTTGCATGCATATAACTTGAAAGTAAAGAATCAGATACAACACATAACACAATATTTGGTTACCCAAAAACCTTCCAAAAGAAAGTATAATTGGGGTGGGGATGATACCCACAAGATTTAGTACTGCAGTATAAATTTAGCCTATTAAAGCTTACAATGACCACTTCTAATGGTATGTCATGTTAGGAGCATAGAAGAGAATATTAGGTCCACCTTGTTAAAGGATTTTGTACAATACAATAAGTAATGCAACTCTGTTAACAGATTTAAAGAAAGGAATGTTAGGTCCACCTTGTTAAAGGATTTTTCTAATCCACTTGTGAAAATGAACTAGTTGATGATCTGCTCTGTGCAACTGTGATTTCTGAATAAGATCCTTTGAAACATAACTGATCACCTGAATGTGATAGATAAGTCTCTGTTGTCCTAAACACTTCTTCTCTTAACTCAAACTGACATCTGCATAATCATATCATCTTCTGATTATACAATAATACTATATACATATTCTGCTTCACAATTGGATAAAAAAAATCTTAAATATATATATATTTATCCAACAAATAGCTTTGTATGTTGGCTTTCATTAAACAAATATATATTTAAAAATATATGCAAAGTCAGCTTCAAACTGTCACTCGGGTCCAAAAGACTACTCGGGTGATAAAATGTCACTCGAGCAATACTAAACACTCGGGTTATGTTGAACACTCGGGTGACACTGTATACTTGGGTAACACTGAATGACTAAGTGTTTTGACACTAATTGATAATATGTCTTACCATAAGGTCTACGATCTCCCCCTTTGGCATTACTGAAAAAAACACTTATCATTAAACTCTATATCTGTTATGTCAAAACTCCCCCTTACAGATTGCTCAGGTTTTGACACTTGCTCTGCTGCTCGGGTCTAACTGACTCTGTTTTTGTATTTTTCAAATTTTTTATAATAACATATATCTTCTACACTATTCTCTATACATGTGATATTTACAATGACATCTCCCTCTTATACGATGATATTTCCCCCTTGTTTTTAACAAGAATGCAAAGAAATAATGTCATCTACAAGGTTATCCCAAAGTAGGATAGAAAATCACTACGTACCTTTAAAATTTGAGACAGAGTGTTGTCCCAATTATCTTGTAGCACCTTCAAGATGTGCAATTCAACTTGTATTTCTACAGATAGCTTGATCACCAGCTTGGCAACTGAGATTTTGTTTTCATAGATGAGATTTTTAGCATGTGTTATACATTTCTGCATTCCATCCATGTGTGGTAGAAATTGGCTCTGAATGGTTGTAAAAGATTCTCTGATTCTTGCTTCTTCTCTCAACACTTCAGCTTGTAAATCAGTAAGACACTTTACTTTCATGAAGTGAGAAAAACTGGTGCTTGGGTCAAGTGCTAACTTCCTTGGACTTTCCTTCATGTCAGCGTCTATCTTTACTATCTTATTCTTGATTTCCATGGTAAAGTTGGAGGAGTCACTCAACTTTACAAATAATTCTACCACATTTTTTGCAATGGTTTCTAGAATGTTGATAATCTGTGTAAGCTGCACTTGGTCAATTGCAATCTTCTTTGGAATGCTCTCTAGAACCTTGTTCTCAAATTTCTTCACTACCTTCTCAAGTAACTTCTCCTAACCATTCATGTTTGTGTTGAACTTGTGGACAATGTCAAAAAGTTTGTCCATTATTGAGTCACTTTCATTGACTTCTATCTGCAAAGCATATAGAAATATGCCTTTTACATCTTCAAGTACTTTGTTCCTTTGTCTTTCCTTTCTGAGTATCTGCTGTGAGGCCCTTTTCTTCCATAATTCTCCCAAAATATCCATTTTTTATACATATAGGTTGAATAGATACCAATTAGAAATCACAATCTCTTTATCCAGATTTATCTCATTAGTTATTGCTGCCTCTGGTTTAGGACTCGGTGAAGGAACAATTTCCTTACCTTTATCTACCTTATCCCTGGTATCAGTATTCAATCCAATTAGGTCATCAACCTTTATATTACCAATTTTTGGATCAATACTAACTAATTAATTGAAAGTAGAAATGTCTACCTTGCCTTTCATTTAATCGGGTGTGCATGTCTCAGTAGTGAGAAGAGCCTATTGCTCAGGTTTTTTCTGTTCTGATGTAGATTCTGCAACCTTGTCTTTTCTCAGAATCACTATACTATGAATGGGAGATTGGTTTAGTGATTCCATTATGTCAACTACAATCTCCTCTATGTTGGACTCTTAAATAGTCTATACCTCAGGTATAGGGTCATCATTTCCTTGTGTTGGAGGGTCTGTACTCAGTATTTCTTCCTTCAGATTGCTTTCTGCAATCTCAAACATTTATTTCCACACTAATCTGGCACGTTGAGCTACTTCTTCTATATTTTTGTTCAATATTTGAAATGCCCTAAATCTTGGGGTGTGATCTTATTCTCATATTTTCTTAAGGACTCTTTCACTTCTTTTCCTTTCATTGCAGGTATGACCCGCTTTAATGTCTCTTCCCTTATATCTCTTTCAATTTGTACTACATTCTTTTAGGGAATAGAGACTCCCTTAAATAAGTCTTCTATCATATAAATCTTCAACTCAGAAGGTTCATATTTCACTTTTCCATCTTCTCCACCACTGCTTGCTCAATTTTCTTCTTCTCTTCTTCTATCCTAGAAGCATACTTCAGTGATTTTAAAGAACTCGTGGCTCTTCCTTATTTAAGGTCTTTGATCTTTTGATCAAGTGTGGGTATGGGTTTTGTGAAGACCATAGTATCTTCTTCATCTTCATCCTCTTCATCACTTAATATAAGCTTTCTCTTAGATCTTCTCAGGGTGACAATAGGAGTAGTGCCTTTTTCTTTCTTTTGTTTAGGTGTTGTCTTCCTCTTCTTCTGTGGAGGATTAACATTAGTTTCTTTCATGTCAGATTTAGTTTCCTCAATCTCCTATGTTTTAACTATTTCCTCTTTGATCTCAGATATTGAAGGAGAGTTGGAGGTCTTGCCATGCTTCTTCTTGAATGTATCAAGTCTCTTTCTTCCTCTCTTCAATGTCTTTGAAATATTAATTTCCAGAGATATCCTGCTCTTAGCTTCTTCTTAGGATCCAAAGTAGGGTGCCTTTGGATTGACATGTTCATTAACAAGAGCCTCTATAATATCTTTATTTTCCTCATTATTAACTTCATATGGTAGGTTTGTACGCATGGAACCCTAGGCTTTACTTCTTATATACACTTTGTCACAATCAACTAGAAAACATATTTCCTCTTTGTACTTCTCAACTAGTTGTTTGGGAATCCTATATCTACTCTATATTTTCTATTTGAAACTTTCAAAGTATCCATCCATAATACTATCAAAATGATCTACCATCTCAACTATAAAATCATTAATTTGATGAATGATTGGTCTATCCTTTTTCCATACTAATGTTCCTTTGGAGGGAAAGAACTTCTCAACATAAAATAGTATGGAAATTAGAAGAGAACCAAACTTACATGAATTGGTTTTTTATACTAGGATTCTCTCCATGTTCTTTCTCAACTGAGTGAGTTACAATTCTGCTAGGTCAAATACCAGATTTTCCTTGACAACTTTGTAGGCTAGGTCAATATCTTCACATGCAACACTGTTGGGTCTACTTGAGCTATAAATCTTGTGTGCTATCACATGAATACCAAATTTCATATCCATGTCTATTAATCCATTGAGTCTCATGCCTCTGCCATCCTACTCAAAAAGAGTTAACCCTACTAGTTCATCCTTGTTTAGGGTTTTGGTAGCTTTTGGCTTGTCTAGCTAGGGAACTTGGTAACACGGTGAATTATCTTCTTGGTGATCTTCACAGGATGATCCAGCCATAGTTGCATGTTATAAACATGAATAAGAACATATCTCATCCACTTTTTCTTAAAGTCCCTTAGCATATGCATGATACGTGTCAAACCCTTCATTTTGAGGTGCTTATGCTCAGGCTTTAGTTTATCATTTGTGAATAACTTCTCATATGTTTTATTCATCTCACTGGTTGCAAGCTCCTATATGTTGTAGTGATAGAAGTTGTGATTGTCAATGACCAGTAACACTCTTAGAGGGATTAGGGAATGAGGTCCCATCGGGTCTATTTCCTCTACAACTACTGGATGAAGCTTCAACAGGGGAGAATCACAAATTGTATTCCTTACTAGCATCTTCGAACCTTCCTTGACCTTGTTGCTGGAAGTGGATTCCATATTGCTTGAATGAAATAATCAAAATCTGCTTTCAATCATGAATTCACACAAAATTTCTAAAGCTCTAAATTGACTTGTAAACTCAAAGCATTTTAAAAAACACTCTTCACAATCCTTCATATATAAGAGTTATTTAACCATTAGAGTATTTCATTAAATGCTTTGTAATGACGTGACTCAGGTGTTTCTCAAAGATTCACTTGGAGGCTTGGGTGAAACTAACTTTCCAGTTATCAACACTGTCTGACTCAGCTCGAGTGAACTAGAGTGACTTGGGTGTAACTAACATTCTGACTCAGGTTGAACTACAATATGTCCTCATGTATCAATATGCGGATATGGACTATATTGCTTGCCTAGACCTGATGTAGGATGGCTTGTTATTGCATAGTTCTAGTCATCTCCTTACTTTCTTATTCTATAACTATGGATCCACCCATTTCACTATTTAGGGTGTCATTAGATCCTTCATCACTTCGATCTGAATTGTCTAAGGATTTCCTTACCCATTGCTTCCTCATATGAGCTCTAATTTCTGAGAATTTGGTTTTACCATTCTCAAAACTAGTATTAACGTTTTCTCTTTTCATACAGTTCTTGCTTAGATGACTAAGTTTTTTACACACATAGCATCTCTTACTAGGATCTCTTTTTCTAAAGTGAGTCTTCACACAATTTGCACCAATGTGTCCATATTCACCACAGTGACAACATCTGCACCAAGTATTGTAATCCCAACCAAAAATTGCCTTGGCTAATTGTTCAACAGGATTCAAATTCTTAGTTATGCACTCAGAATATTTATGACCTTGGTTGTTGCATTTGTAGCATTTCCCTTCAAACTTAGGTTTCTCTTTGCATTCACTTGCTCTATGTCCATGTTTGTTGTAGTTGTACCATTTACCATTATATTTTTACTTTCCATTGCTCCAATATTTATTTGATGTATGCCTTGTCTTACCACAATGATTGCATTTAGGTCTGGTGTTCCTTTGAGCTCCTTGTTGTTAGGATTCAACTTGTTAAGTATATCCTAATCCAGTCTATCAATGATTTCTCAGCTTTGTTGCCTTATCCATGTTATTTTGTGAATTCACCATAATTTAATTTGTTTGATTTTCAGTATTGAGATCATTCTATAGTCTTTCATTTTCTGTCCTTAAGTTGACAACTTCTTGTGTTGCATTATTGAGTTGACTTACCAAATCAGCTTGCTAAAGTGATAAGTGTTGGATTTCATTTTCTTTTTCCTCTATTCTTGTACTTACCAGTCTTTTATGTTCTTGTGCTATATTTTTGTCATCTTCTTCTGTGTTCTTTAGTTCCATGACTTTACACATTCTAATTGAGTGAACTTCATGTTCTCTTTCCAACTTTCTGACTTCTTCATGTAAATTGAGTTTCTTTGCAAGCAAGTCTTCAATGGCTGCATCATCTTCTTCTGAGCTTCTTTCTTTGCAAAGTTATTCAATTCTTTCTTCTATATATTTCTTTCCATTCATCTGAACTGCTAATTCTTTTCTTCTCTTTAGGGAAAGAGAGAGTTGTCCCTTAAGTGTTATGATATGATCCATGGCCACTTTAAGATCTATTTTTTCATTCTCAATGGCTTTCTCCAGTTTGTATGTTTCCATATCCTCTGATCTTTTCTCAAGCTGTAAAACTTCTGATAAGAGAACCACTACTCTGATACCAATTGTTGGAATTATATGAAGTACCCAATGACTGAGAGGGAGGGTGAATCAAGAATCAATAAAACTTAATCTTTTTAGTTCATAATTAGATTATCTTATTTGTTTGCATGCATATAAATTGAAAGTAAAGAATTACATACAACACAAAACACAATATTTGGTTACCCAGAAACCTTCCAAATGAAAGTAAAACTGGGGTGGGGATGATACCCACAAGATTTAGTACCACAGTATAAATTTAGCTTGCTAAAGCTTATAATGACCACTTCTAATGGTCTGCCCTGTTAGGAGCATATAAGGGACTTTTAGGTCCACCTTGTTAAAGGATTTTGTACAATACAATAAGTAATGCAACTCTGTTAAGAGATTTAAAGAAAGGACTATTAGGTCCACCTTGTTAAAGGATTTTTCTGATCCACCTCTGAGAATAAACCACTTGATGATCTTCTCTTTAGAATTGTGATTTATAAATAAGATCCTTTGAAATATAACTAATCATCTGAATGTGATAAATAAGTCTCTGTTGTCCTGAACACTTCTTCACTTAACTCAAACTGCCATTCACATAATCATATCATCTTGTAATTATACAATCATACTATATACATATTCTGCTTCACAATTGGATAAAAAAACTATTTTACATATATATCTTCATCCAAAAAATAATTTTGTAAGTCGGCTTGCAATAAACAAATATATATTTAACAATATATGCAAAGTCAGCTTCAAACTATCGCTTGGGTCCAAAAGAATACTTAGGTGATAAACTATCACTCGGGCGATACTGAACACTTAGGTGATGCTGAACACTCGGGTGACACTGTATACTCGAGTAACACTGTATACTCAGGTAACACTGGATGACTAAGTATTTTGACACTAATTGTCAATATGTCTTTCCATAAGGTCTACAAGCATCTTGCAAATTTTCAACTAATGTTCAATTTACAGTCTCCTGAGATTTTCTTATTATCAACACCTAACAACTCCAAAACAAGAGTCATTTCTTTTTTCCTAAATAACCTAGAAAATAATTTTTCTTTTTCAATCAGACTTTTATTTTGAAAATATTCATCCCAAATTTTTTTGCATTATTTTTTTATTGTGCTTTCAGAACTATTTCTCTAGATGAAATTCGACTGAAAAGTGAATCCTCATTCATCTCCATCAAATTGCCTGTGTCTAAAGATATATTTCCACCAATTTGTTCCCCTACTTGAACTGCATCTTCTTGAACTTCAACAGGCTCATCTTCATTACATTTTGTATGACCTTTCATTTTATCATCCCTTATTTGATCATATTTTCTTGTTTTGATCCTTTTATTCCTTATTGCACAAATTGTTCAAAATGAGAGCTTTAATTCACCTGCATACACAGAACCATATACTCTTGATAAAAAAATCAAAAATAATATTGATAAGTTCATAATTTAATATTGAACATTGCTTTAATTAAAAACACAAAAAAAAAATCTCAAAAAACTAAAATAAGAAATAAAATTGCAAAACATACAAACCTCCTTGATAATCTTAATTCGTAGTTGCCCTTTAACGCCAAAAAAATGCTTTTCAAACTCTTTAAAAATGATTTTATTAAAAAAACATTTTTTAAGTCGCACTAATTGACAATTCTTTTTTTTTTTAATTTTAAAAAATACATTAATATATGAGCTTTGAGGGTTGTGGTCATCGATGCGACCATGTTTGGTCGGCCTTAGTTTTGGCCAAAACTGTTCCGGCCAAAATAGTTTCGGCGGGAACTGTTCTGGCTGAACATACCTATGTGACATCCCATGTGGCAGCCAAAAAAGAAAAAAATGGAAAAGTTAAAACATGTCTATTTAGGAGCTGAATTATCTATCAAAACTCAACTTGTTTTAAAATCTAAAAATGCCCTTTTGTAGAGCTCGGAGTCTAGATTATGGCGATATAAATTTTATAGTGTTTTGATTACATATAATATATTATATGTTGAAAAAATTGCAAGTAGATATTTTAACATTTAAGAACACGCTCGTTCAAAAAAAGAAAAAAAAATAGCAAATCATGCCGGAAAAATTTAAAACTTATATTTAACACTATAGGAGAGAATCCTCTTCAAGAACATATAATTTTTTTCTATATGGTGTAGATTTGATAGGGCAAATTATGCGGGAGATGAAAAATGTTAATTTCGGGTAACTCCAAGTTTGAATAGTTCTAACAGGCAAAATATATACTGAAAACCAATCCTTTTTTTTTCAGCACTATCTATACATGTCATCAAAGTCAAAGGAAAACAAGATTATTTGCATATATTTTTTTGGTGGTAACTAGACCTTAGATTTTTAGCATTTTTCAGCAATTAAAAAATGGACTTAAAAAATTTAAAAACTATGTCAATTCTTATTCAAAATTAATTTTAAAAATTATAGGCATAAACTACATCCAATTTTATACTTTTCATTAGTTTACATCATTTTAAAATTCTAAACATAGCATAAACAACATCCAATTTTATGCTTTTGATTAGTTTACATCATTTTCAATTTCTAATCACAAATATCACTTTTATGTCGTTAAAGTTTAAAAGTTTGCATGTTGTGGACCTTTTCCTTTATAAACGTGTGACATAGGTTAGTACTTTTACCCATAGTTTTGAATCAAATTTTTCAATGAGTTAACATTCAATCAATTAACATTTAAGCATATAATAGTGTGATGAAATATACAAAGTAAATTGTTGCGTTAAAAATAAGAAACAATATGACAGTACATTAATAAATGAGTCCTTTTCCATCTAGTAAAAATAATTTTTTTTTAATATACTTATATTTTCTGAAATGGGTGATTATTTAATGGTATAATCATTTGTAGCCTTATTTACTAATGTGTGACAAAGATGTTTAATTTTTAGGGTTAATATCATAGTATAATGAGTGTTATTGTTAATTATTTATTAATATGAAGAGAACATTTATGCTATAGCTAAGGTGTTATTTGTTTATACATATTCCAATATTTTGTATTAATACTATCAATCTTTTTAGATTGATAAAATGGTGTCCTTTCATTTTTGCTCATTTGGCGTTTTAATAAATGATACGATGAAAACATTTAGAAGCTTCAAAGTTTAGACTTTTATGATGCATATGTCTCAAACGTGAAAGTCTTAAAGATATCCCTCAACTAAAAAGAAATTATTATCTTATTATTTTTGAGTTTTACTATCTTCACCAAACCCCATGTAATTCCTCATTGCATAATGCCTATGCCTTAATTAAAAATAAAATTTTTACATAAGCCTCGAAATCATCCCATCTTCCTTTCAATCTTCCTTGTCATATTTCTAGACTACATGGTCTATTTGGTCAAGGATACATGTACACTGCAAAGAATCTATGTGACATGCACTCATCCTTTTAGGAATACATAATTTTTGTTACCTTGGGGCTATTTCCAGCCTTGTTCTATTGTATGTAATCCATGTTCTTAGGTCCTAATTGCAAATTTCTTTGAGCCCTAGCTTCCATGGCATTTAAACCCTAAGTCTCCCATTCCTTATAATTTTGCATTACTTTTTGGGACACTTAAGTAACTTAATCCCATGTGTTTTAAGTCATCATGCATGGAGCCTACATTTTAAATATGTCCTAAGTCCTAGTGAGGCTCATTTTAATATTTCCTAAGTTTAAATTTCCTTTCCAGTGTTTCATTTACTACAAGATGTCGAGCAAGTCTTTTTTTATCCAACGACATGTGTAATGCCTTGATCACAAAGTGCCCAATGTTTACCCTTCAAGGAATGACGCATGGGCACCAAGTGTCCATATTCAGATATTGGGGTGAGCAGGATAAAATGATAGTGACAATATAATGGCAATTCGGATATGTGTTGATCAAACGGTTGACATGATTCTGGGATCAGACACTTCAGGGAAGATATTATTCATGGAAACGTGCCTTTGTGACATGTGGAAAGTCATAGGGGTAAGGGAAAGTAAAGCATCAAATGGTTTTGTTTTGATATGATAGTAGGCATAATACCTTGATCTAAAGATGCTCAAATTTTATTCATCGCCAGATCACGTCATGTTGATAGGTGTCTACCCAAGGATCTCACCTAAGTAGGGCTAGTGAATAAAGGATGGTTAGATCATATTTAATCTAACGGTGTGTGTGATTCCTTAATCAAAAGATGAGGATTGCTTATTCTTCATAGAATCAAGCCTTTGTGACATATGTCAAGATCAAATTGTGGGTCTAGGTTGTTAAAGAACGATAAAAGTAAAGCTCATGTGATTCAATTTGATGGTAGGCATGATGCCTTGATCATGAGTTGCATGATGGATAGTCTTCGCAGGATCACGCATGAGTGACACCTCTCCAGGCTGGTCAGCATAGGTAATGTGGAATAAATAAATTCCAAGGCCAATAATGTACTGCCATGTGGATGTCCAAGGAGTCATTGATTGAACTTAAGTGTTTCATTTACTCAGGATCATGGTTATTTTAAAATATTGATCTACGACAATGTTTTAAAGATGAATTCAGGGTTTAATCTCTGTCGTTGATGGAGCTCCATGCCACGTGTGACTGTTGAAACATATATTTGAATATTTAATTGATCCAGAGGGATTTTTGGCCATAGCATTGGGTTCCAAGTTGCAGAGAGGTAGATGGATGAGCACGATCTTTTGGGTTGCATTTATGTAGCCATCGGGTGCTGAAGGGATAGATTATTGATGACTGTAGTTTCATAAATTTTGAATGGTGGTGACTTAGGTTTCTAATCAGATTTATAGATATTTTGTAACCTTAGTCAGCTCCTTGTCTATTCTGCCTTAATGTTGGCTTGGTTTCTGAGTTTTGATGGATACGTTTTATGGTTTTTTTTCCCTAAGGAGGTCTAAACATGTGGTGTCTAGTTGGTATATTTAGAGTTTTCTGATTCATTTATAAGGATGGCATTTTTATGCCATAGAAGGCTTGTAAGCTATGCATATTTGTTTAAGACCATCAATGGTTTCTTTGGCTCTAATTTTAAATGTTTCAGATGTTTTAGCATAATATATGTTTGTAACTTCCTATTATTTCTGACATCTTAATGAGTAATGTCTTTATTTCAGTTATTTTATTGATTTGGATTGGTTGTTAAGGAAATCTAAATCCATCACTCTCTAAGTCTGAGGGTCTAACTATTTTAGGGCTTCTTTCAAAGAGAATTAAATTCCATAAAGTAGTTTCAGTGAATAAAGAACTCTAATAAATTAGATGATTATAATTTCTACCAAGAGTGTGAATTGAGTATGTAAGGCATAGTCAACTTCAAAGATCATTTTTTCATTTT
Organism: Thuja plicata; assembly: GCA_018584345.1. Lineage (NCBI taxonomy): Eukaryota > Viridiplantae > Streptophyta > Pinopsida > Cupressales > Cupressaceae > Thuja > Thuja plicata. The sequence continues at coordinate 657,522 of MU223579.1, forward strand.
ACATTTGATGTATGTTGGTGTTAAGAGTCTTTCCATTTAGAGTGACTCCATACCCACAAGATAGGGCACTAGTCTAGTATGTTAGAATGTGTGGTTCTCATCAATCTTTATAAAATCTGTTAGCATTTACATGTTTTATGTTGCATCCACTATGCCCATCGGTTTATAATACTATTCAATATTGAAGGTAGAAGATAGGTAATACAAACCTAAGATTATGGAGCTCGAAGTGTAGAGGTTTTGAGGACATTGTTGAACGTTGTTTATTTTCCTTGTTGAATTAGTGTTGAATTAGTGTTTGGGCCTATAGAGGAATATAACTAAGCTGCAGGTACAAGGAATCAGTAAGAAAAAGAACCAACACATCCCATGAATATGGAGACATGAAGGTGGCCATTCAGACATTTCACCCATAGTGTAATGCCTCTTTCCACCACCCACTAACATTGGGAATCACTTAATTTTCTTTAAAATTCATACTGGACTCTATTTTGAGTCTCTTCTTTATTCTGTAGATTATCGTAGACATCTTGGAAAATCTCTTTACACTTCTTGATCATTCAAGCTACTATAAGCCCACTTTCATAATTCTCATATCTCTTTTTCCATATTACATTGTTTCTCTACAACATCTATTGCATATCAGTGTACTATCATCTTTATCCTAGTGAGCTTTGATTCCTTGGAATCGAATAAGAATCATCTCTCATCTTAAAATCACTAATTTTAATTTAAATAACCATATCAATAGTATCTTTATCATTTTCTTGAATCCATTATCATTTTAAGCATTTTTATTGGTTATCCATTATCCATCTATCTATTTGACTCTCCATGGAGATGGAAATAGAAAAATGTGGATCTGAATTTTGTAGACCTCTTAAATAGATATCCCCAATATTTTTTTTTTGGCGTGTCTCCAAGATGTGGATCCAATCAAGGTGGAATATCAAGAGGTGTCTTCAAAGTGGGTTGTAAAGAATAATTTCCCATCTCCTTTTATTATAATAGCTTCTTTATAGCTTATTTTCTCTTTCCATTACTTGGACTTAATTTAATTTTATTTCCATTTAGTAATTTATTATTCTTGAATGTCAATAGGATTCTTTTATACCCTTTTTGTATAAGGTTATTTTATAACACACTAGCATCCTACATCTATGTTATTTTCCTAAATTTGTAAATGTGACCAGAATAGAAAGTTCACGGATTTGGACAATTAGTGTTGACTAAATTTTGTTTCCTATTTTCAATAGTCAAGATATTTACATCTATTAGTATCATAGAGTTATTTCCATTTCTTTAGTTTATCTTATGTTCATTTGAGTTTTAAGTTCAATCTAGTTAGTTAATCTCCTTGATCACCCTAGCTCACTAAAGTGCTAGTTTAGTGAACTGGTACAAGGGTGAGTTCAATCCTTAGGATTCTATCAATCTCGAGGGTGACAAATTTTTTCTCCACATTTTGGTTAATCCAATATGAACTAGTCTCTTAATTCATCTTCCCCTTCCTTGGTCGAGTGATATCTATTTGTCAACATGGTACTCTGATCTTTCCACGCAATCAAAGTATTCATAAGAATGAAGTATTACTTACCCTTTAGAGGCTCCTATTATGGAGATCCTTCTTCTGTGTACATCCCAGCATAGAACATAAAAATTTCATAGTAGGAATATTGGTTCATCCAATGTGTAGGGTGGATTTTATCATGGAGTAGGTACTCCTCGATAATGGGCTCCACCATGCAAGATCAAATGAGTATTAGGTGACCATAATAACTTTTGATAGACTATCTCTTTTCCCTTTGTAATATACCACCTTAATGGTCCTTATGGCACAATTTGAATATCTTTTGAATAAATCTATGTACTCCCTACTCAGTCTCTATGGGATTTGTCACCTTGGTAGTTCATAAGTGTCTCAAATTCTCACAACATGAGGATACTATGCATACTATTTAGGACACCAGATATAAGCCCCTGATATTATGTGGTGGATTTTTATTGGAGATTTTTTTTCCTAATCTAATAGGTCCCCTTATTTCCCTACAAGATGCATTAATTAAACCTATAACACAAATAAGATGGGGGTCTTTCTTAGACACATTTAGCACTCATAGCTTCTTGTATTTTAATTCCTACATGCCAGCCCATCCTTGCGGTCCAACATGGATCACTCTTCATTCCATGTTCAACAAGATTCTAAGGAAAGAGTGAGTCTTAGGGAAAGCCTCTTCATCTACCAAGGGATTTACAACATCTAGTGATGTCTTTTATATTTTTTATTGCCTGAAAAAGACAAAGAAGAGGGACTAATTTCACCCAAGTCTAAGACTTTTCTAGGATGTGATTTTCCTATCCTAGTGGACATCCCTCACCTTTACTTTTATGGAAAGGGTAAGAGATCCTTGTGATCTCATCTATCTCCTTTCATACCTTCCTCCTAGCCTCCAAGGGAATCTGTGTTCCTCCAACTTCTCCTAGAGTGAAACAAGGAAAGACACCCACAACATAACATATAGTTGCCCTGTTTCTTGAACCTCCCACTTCATTTATAGGGCCTTCTTCCTTTCCCTTAATAAAATCAATGACATCCCCAATGGAGAAGGATTTTGTGAAACCTCTAAAATATTCTAATCCCAATCTACAACTTAACTAAAACTACCTTACACACAAGCATAAGCATTGTTAGTAATCTAGGTCTATGGATCATAAGTTTGTGTAAACAATAGGAAAAAAAGTGATTGATTCCTATGTCCATGAGACTTTCATTTTCTCCTCCTTTATTTTCTCTTTCATCTAGCTACATATTTTATTTATCTTCTTGCTTCTCTAAGAGTGATTATTGGGCCTTCATCGAGAAATACTAGGTATTCATCTCTCCATCGTAAGAAACCCAACTGATAATCTCTCTTCCTAATATCCCTCTATTCCAGGCCATCAAAATTTTCTATACATAGGTTTTGTCTACTGTAGTCTTGTATGCTCAATACGTGTCATCTACTACCAATAATTCTAGCTTTCCCCAGATTCTTAGACTTGCAAGAGTAGACAAATTATATCTCCTCATCCTTTAAGAGAAAATTCAATAAAGGCTACAAAACCAAGTTCCACCATCAAAAGTATACTTCATAAACCCAGCAAAATCCTTTTTTATTATTTGGTTCTTGTAGTGGAGAAGGATCCATTTTGTTCTAAATTTTCCACTAACTTTATCTTAGATGTTAGCAATGTGGCTTCCTATCTAAACATAGGTGAATAACCTTTATTTTAAGATGTGTGCATGTGTTTTCTATTTAGCGATATTATAGCATTGACAATTATATTCATGCAATCTCTCCTACTTTCTTTAGTAGAGATTTTGTATGAGAATGTCAAGGAAACATTATCCCTGGATATACCTATTGGTGAGGAACTTGGGGATTTTTGTCAAAACTATTCAAATTTTGTCTCAACCTCCCTCTACATATGATTAAGATTTGGAGGATGGTGATTTTTTAGTAGAGGAATTTTGAGGTAGTTCTCACTTTTCCATTGACATATTAGAGTGTGTCTATCTATGTATTATTTTTCTTCTCTTATAAATGTTGTTCCCCTCTGTAGGATCCATGTTAATCCACTGGAACTTGGCGATAGAGTGTGATATTTCATACACTTTCTCTATTTGTTATCTTATTCATCTAATTGTTGTACATTAATTTTATACATTCTAGGATGATCCAAAGTGTTCCAGACATTTTTTTCTTCTTCCATGTTGACCTCAATTTTGATTTTACCATTTTCATGTTCTCTTCTTTAGATTTGACAAGTTTTTCACTAATGAGATACCCATAAGTAGTCATATCAGAAATATTTTCACCACTATGGGTTCTTACAATAAAAAATTGGATCCCCCTATATTTCTTGCTTGTTTTTATGTTGTGGACATCATGTTTCACCTACTATGGATGTCATGTATCACATGTTGTGGAGTGAAATTCCATAAAAAAAACATCTAGCTATGTTGACATGCCACGATATACCTTTTCTCCTTGTAATGTATCATATTTCCCTATGAGTAACATGTTCAATGCTAAGGGGGGCTATTATATCTATATCAAGGCTTTTTTCCAAAAAATTAAAAAAATTAGTGTATTGTATCTACCTCTGTGGAGGTTAGTCTACCTATCCAATTTATCTTTCTCTATAGAGGCCAATCCACCTATCAAAATCATTTTTTGTACCGTAAATCAATCTAGTATTTTTAACCCTACTACTACAATTATTTTTCCCATCGTACAACCATCTAGCATTGCTACATGTACGAGCACTAACAAAATTTCTTGCTCAATCATACAACTATCTAGCCTTTGCTACTCATATTGGTATTATTTAAAGTTACCCTATCATATGACCATATATCCTTTTCTACTCATATTCATCTAATTAAAAACCACCATAGAATATGGCTATCTAGCATAGTACAATATTATATATATAACCAATATAATTCTGAGCCATCTTATCAATATCATATTTTTTTGATCAACTGAGGAATATTATTTTAATTTTCATCCTAAAAAGAATATATCTTATTTTTCAGTGAAAAATAATGATTTCATTGATACAAAATGTCAAACAGGAAAAATATGTAGACAGTTGGGCATTAGCTAAAGGTTTATATGTTTCATACATTCTCAATCATGTACATGTTAGTTATATGGAAGCATAATCAGTTATCGTTCATTCATCTTGATTTTTTATCTTCATAGCTTTATATTCATCAATTATTTTATAGATAATTTAGTGGTATGTATGATTTGTAAAAGTATAAATAACACTATAAGACATTAGGATATTATATGGCCTGTAATATAATGTGAGAGAAAGTTAGAAAGTGTAATACAAAAATAATTCATGACTTCTAACATTTCATGATATGTAAGTTACAACAAGTAAGAGAATCCTTATAGAGGAGGGATAAATTAAAAATATAATGCAAAAGTTGGGGCTATGGTGATAACATTGATAATGGTTTCTTTATTTGAAACAACAATATATTATGACATGGGAACTCAAATTCTAGAATAGATTTGTGTGTCATTTTTGTGTATGATACTTAGACACGATTTTAGAAAATTATTGTTGATATTTGTAGCTTTGATCGGATAAAATATTGATTTTATGAGAATAGAATATATTATTAATATATAGATAATAATAGTAATAGATTTAATATTGATATATAGATAATAATAACATATATATATATATATATATATATATATATATATATATATATGTGTGTGTGTGTGTGTGTGTGTGTGTGTGTATTGATATTTATTATTATTATTAGTTATGTCACTACTACTCTATAAATTAATAATAATTATTATATTATAACTAGCCTCATTATATCGAATATATACAAATGTAATATCCACCATATGACAATTGATTTATTATGTCGATCGATTATTTTCAATTGTTAAAGACTCTTGATTATATATCATGTCTGAGCATTTTGGGTAGTGTATTAATTATGAAACCCGACGCCTATGATAAGTGTGACTCCTTGAGGAGTCACGTCTATTAGAGACATGACCACTCACATATGTTGAACATATATATCATTGCCAATAGAAAAAAAATGTGCAACACAGAAATCAAAATTGTGGATACATTAGCTAAGTTTTTTGCAAAACACAAACCTTATATTATGCATATTCAACAAAGGTATAAATTCACAGTTATATCCATTAATCTAATTACTTATAATATATATTTGATATAGGTTCGATTTTCATTTACATGGTATCAGAGCCAAGCTAAGAAGGATCCTAGCAGCAATTGAACTTGAGAAATTTAGATTTAAAGAACATTACATTCCTCTATGGGAACTGTAATCTGATTCGAAGATAGGCTAGAAGGAGGAAATAACTTCTCATCATGGAAGTTTGGGATTATGATGATATTAAAGGAAAATAAAGTTTATTTTGTTGTGAAAGAAAATAATGATGAACCAGAGAATGATCCCAAGAAAATAGCATGGAATGAAGGAAATGAAAAGGCCATTAAAATCATAGTCAATGGAGTTAGAGATCATATCGTGCTAATTTTGACAAAACATGAGACTGCATATTATATGTTTAAGTCACTTGAAAGCACATACAAAATAAATAATTCTAGCAGGACCTTGGCTCTAAAGAGAGAAATCAATCATATAAGTATGAACAAAAGAGAATATATCAATTCAAACTTTATGAGAATATATACACTAAGCGATCAACTATCAACACTTGGATACTAGATTGAAAGTAAGGAACTAACACTTATTTCCCTATCTGGTCTACCAAATTCCAGGGAGACATTTGTTCAAGGCATTAGTGCAAGTTCTATATTTCCAAAATTTGACCAGCTAAGATAAGACTGTCTTCAACAAGAATCAAGACAGACAAAGAAAGGATTCAATCAGAAGATTGTAAATGAAGATATTCATGTCTTGAATGCAAATTCTCACAATAAAGAAAAGAAGAAATAATTCAAGAAGAGGAAAAGATACCATGGGAAGGGTTAAATAAAATCCTATAAGAGTCTATTACAAAATAGAAATGAGCCTTTGAATCAGTTTATAAATTAATAAATATATACATGATGTAAGTACGGGTCTTGCTCTCCTACCCTATCCTCCACTAGGGTCTTCAATAGGCCTCTTATATAGCCTAAGTAGGGTTCTTCACTAACCCTAACTTACAAGGATTCCTCTCTCAAGATCCTACACAATTTCAGCTTGAGTACACCAACAGTAAAATCAAAACACTTCTACACCAAGCCATAGTGCTCTTCCTATCCATCTACACAAATTGATCCAAATTGAACAAGAAATCTTCCATATGGATATCTAGTCCACTAGATCATTAATTAGATCTAGCCCAATTTCCACAAAATTCCTTTGCACTGAAACCCTAAACGAGTTCCAAGAACAAAGCCAAATTCACCCAAAATAGGGCTCTAAGCATTAGGACTAACTAGGCTCTTTTTCTGCAATAACTTGTAAAACTCCTTAACAAGTTAGAAAAATAGAAATGGATATAGATATCCTTTATCAAGGCACTAAATTTTTTCTATCTTTTTTCCCAAAAGTGTCTGTACAGTGACTTCTATAACCATGCCTAAAAATCAGGGTTTATAAGCATTAAGTCTGTCTACACAAAGGAACTTATTTATTGCACACTAAAATCTTCACCCAAAATTCCCCTTCAAGTTGGGGCTCCTCCACACAAAAAAATACCTATCCACAATCACTGATTGAAGCAGTGGATGCTTTCAATCCCTTCCATTAGCTCTCCAACCTTCTCTAACCCCTATCCATGCATTTTTGGCTCGCCTAGGTCATCACATCAAAAATAGCTCCCATGCTTTCCAGGGCCCCTCCTTCACTATATAATAGGTACATAGAGTTATCTCCCTAATCCCAAAGGCCCATGCAAACTTCACGGTGGGAAGAGGACTTATGACACAATTTCCAAAAGTGGCTTGGTTCAGACCAGTGACTGGTTAGAAATCAAAAGGAAATAGAAAACTAACTAAAACAACACTAACTAGAAATATACCACCACAAAAAATCTTAAAACATGATACCCTAACATAATAAAGAGTTATAGTAAGAAATCTAATCCAAGAAAACACAAAATGCTAAAAAATATAAGAATTGTAACTGTTTCATTGATAACATAGTCCATATAATAGCTTATCAAAATCCACCAACCTATTCACAAGGTCATGGGAGGTCTAATATAGGTTTCCAAGTCCCTATCCCAATAGTTTAGATAGTTAAGGAACCACTTTTGTCCAAAAACACAATCTTGCAATAAATGTTGTCAATGACAACATTGACAACTTTTACATCTTTTGGGATCTTGAGACAAAACATGCTTAAACATCAAAATAAATTAACCAATATCATAAATAGACTAAGTAAACATCAAATAAGCCCTTTACACCCCTATTTGTCCAATTTGACCCCTGGATGGATCATTTGCACTATTGCCCTACCATTGGCCATATGGACCAAAAGAGCAACTTTGGACATTAAATAAAATAAAAGAACTAAAGACCTAAGTAGACCTCCTCATCTAACTCCAAAAATCCTAGGACCTAACTTGTCCCATTATTCCCTAGTGGTTTGGCTAGAACCACTACAAGAAAAAAACAACATGGAAGCCCTAGGTTAGTTTCTAGTCCTACCTAGGTGCTCCTGCACCATACTCCCCCACAAAGGAAAGTTATGTCAGTCCTATGGTAAAAAAATCTTCATAGATGCCCACATTTTTGAATTATTCTTCTGCAATCCATGAGGCCTTTAATTCAGGCCTATTATTCAACTAGATGAGGTGTTCCATGTACACCTTGTGCCTTGTAGTCTTCTTAACTCTTGAGTCTAGAACTCTGGCAGCTTCCAACTGTGGCTTGGGAGGTAATAAATTAGCCTCAACAACACCACTAATCCCTTGACTGCTTCGATCACTCTCTGCTATCTTCCCTTTGAATTGGATCAAGTCTTGTACTTTGAACACCGGAGATATGCTCAACTCTGAAGGTAGGTATATTTTATATGCATTAGTCCCATATTTGGCTAAGATTTTACAAGGTCCCACCCTCTTCATCTAAAGTTTGGGAGGGACAACCTTCCGTAATTGAGATTTCTTCAAATGAACCATCACATAGTCACCTACCTAAAATTGAATGTCTCTCCTCTTTTCATCATCTTTGGCCTTCAACTTTTGTGTACAGTCTTGTATGGTCTTCTTGACTTGTTCTTTGATCTCCTGGTTTGAGTGAATTCCTCAGCATGACAACTCTTGTACTCCATGCCTCCAAGATCCCTAAGCTCACACACACCTCTTGGGTGCATCCCATAAACTATCTCAAATGGGCTTATTCCTATGGTTTTTTTCTTAATGTCATTGTATGCATTCTCTACTTGGGGAATAACCACATCCCATGTATGACCATACTCCTTATTTAGGAACCTGAATAGGTTACCCAACACTCTATTGACCACCTCAATTTTTCCATCTGTCTACGGACGGTAGGATGAACCAAAAGATAGATTGGTACCCAATCTAGTCCACAAAGTTCTCCACAAATAGCTCTTAAATTTCACATCCCTATCTGATACAATACTTAGGGGTAAGCCATTAATTCTCACAATTTATTTAAAATACAAGTATGCTATATGTCTAGCATCATGGGTAGGCTTGCAGGGAATGAAATGTCTCATTTTACTAAACCTGTCAACCACTACATAAATGTTGTCATATCCTTGCTTTATTTTGGTTATAACTACTATGAAGTCCATGATCAGACACTCCCATGGCCTATTTGGGATTGGTAAAGGTTGATATAAACCTGCATTACTTATTCCTCCTTTGGCTTTCATGCATATGACATACTGCTCAACATACCTTGTAACATCTCTCAACAACTTTGTCCAATGGTAGAACCTTTGCACAAGCTCCAAGGTTTTATTCATACCAAAGTGACCACTCAAACACCCATTGTGTTTCTCCTAAATGAGATTATCTCTCATGTAACCTCTTGGCACACACAACTGATTTCCCTTAAATAACAATCCATTTTACAAAGTAAAATCAGAAAACTTGCTATGGAAATGATTCTGAAAATCAACACACACCTTTTATGCTTTACCAAAATCTTCATCACCCTTGTAGAGATCTCTAAAAATATCAATTCCAATGCTACTCAACTAAACTTCTTGGACTGTCAACAATCTCATGTTTAGTGCATCTGCAACCTTGTTCAATTGCCCTTTCTTATGCTTAATTGTAAATGTGAATGCTTGCAAATAATCCATCCATTTTAGATGCATATTGCTTAGTTTCTCCTGAGTATTGATGTAACTAAGGGCTTGATTGTTAGTAAACACAATAAATTCTCTGGGCAATAGATAATGCCTCCATTTTCTAAGGGAATGAACTAAAGCATATAGTTCTAAGTCATAAGAAGAGTTTTCCATGGCTTATCCCAATTTTATAGAAAATTTATCAGGAACTTTGGTGGTATTTGTGCTCCTTTATTAGATACCATTAAGGGTGGGGTCAAATATAAGTTTAGGTGGACCTCAGAGGCAGTAAAAGCCTTTGAGATGCTGAAGAAACAAGTAGCCACTCAACCTATCCTACAATTGCCTAGTTTTGAGAAACTATTTACTATTCAATGTGATGCAAGTGGGATAGCAGTAGGGGGTGTGTTGAGTCAAGAAGGAAATCCAGTGACTCAACACACCCCCTACTGCTATCCCACTTGCATCACATTCAATAGTAAACAGTTTCTCAAAACTAGGCAATTGTAGGATAGGTTGAGTGGCTACTTGTTTCTTCAACATCTCAAAGGCTTTTACTGCTTCTAAGGTCCACCTAAACTTAGATTTGACCCCACCCTTAATGGTATCTAATAAAGGAGCACAAATACCACTAAAGTTCCTGATAAATTTCCTATAAAATTGGGATAAGCCATGGAAAACTCTTACCTCAGTGATTGTGGAAGGTGGTGGCCAGTTTAGGATAGCTATAACTTTGTCTTGGTCCATCTTTAAAGACCCTTTGGACACTACAAATCCCATGTATACTATTTATTTCTTGAAGCACTCACATTTTTCAAGATTCATAGCCAGATTCTCTTCATGCAATCTCTGCAACACTACATCTACATGCTTGATATGCTCCTCCTTTGTCTTTCTAAATATAAGTATATCATCAAGATATACAACTACAAACTTCCCTGTGAAGTCCTTGAGAACTTCATTCATGAGCCTCATGAATGTTCTCGGAGCATTTTTGAGGCCAAATGGCATCACAAGCCCTTTATATAACCCATATGTGGTCTTGAATGCCATTTTACATTCATCCCCTTCCTTCACCCTGATTTGGTGATAACCACTTTTCAAATCCAACTTGGAAAAGTACATTTCCCCTCCAAGGCAATCCATGAGATCCTCAATCCTAGGTATGGGGAACCTATACCTTATTTTGATTCTGTTTATAGCCCTTGAATCTATGCAAAGTCTCCATTTTCCTACCTTCTTGGATGCCAACACAACTGGGACTGCACATGGGATTATACTCTTCTTGATTAATCCTTGATCCAAGATTTCTTTTACCTTCCTTACCACTTCCAAATTCTGATTAGGGGTTAGCTTATAAGCTACCTTATTAGGCAAAGATGTACCAGGGCCAAAGTCTATCTGATGACTTATTACTCTTCTCTGATGACTTATTACTCTTCTAGGAGGTAAAGTTGTAGGAGTGCCATCACTTACTATTTCTTTCTACTTCTCAAGAAATACTTGAATCTCTAATGGCGGTGGCTACTTGACTTGTTTCTGTTCCTCCTTAGGTCTCACCATAATAGCATACCCTTCATTCTCATCATCTTTGAGATCTCTCACAAATTCCTTTCCACTACACAACATAATGTTAGGAGTATTGGACTGTGGCTCCTCCTCTTCTAGAAAAGACTGAATCTTGAAAGTTTTGCCTCCTTTCTTGAAAGTGACAGAATTCTCCTTTCCATCATACACTACCCCATTGTTAAATTGACAAGGTCTTGATCCTAACAGAAATTGACAAGCATCCATTGGTAGGATGTCACACAAGAGTTTGTCCTTATACCCTGCTATAGAGAATTCAACCCATGTCTGCTCATTCACCAATACACTTTGGCCTTTTTTGAGACATGCCACCTTATAGGGATTTATATGGGGTACTTTGGTCAGCTTGCATTTGTTGACTTCTTCCTCTGAGATGATATTATCAGTGGATCCAGAGTCCACTATCACCTTACAAAATTTTCCAAGGATCTTGCATCTTATCCTTAACAAATCCCCCCTATGCATGGGTTCATCCTTACTTGTTTGTCTTATCAATACCCTCCTAAACATTAAGTTCTCACCCCTCTCTAAATCTAGATGGTCAATCTCAGGTGCTTTGACACTTGTAGTGTCCTCATGAGCATAGGCTACTCTCTTATCATGATTTGAAGTAGTGGGCTTGTCAGGGCATCTATATGTCAGATGACCTAATTAACCATAGTTATAGTGCTTCATACTTGCAAAGTATGAGTTACTTCTGTTGGAGATTTGCTTCTGTGAAAATAGTTGATTGTATGTTTGTCATTGATGACAAAATATAATATACAGCAGTGTCCTGTATACAATTATCAGTACAGATATTTTGGAGCCTTGCGCATTTACATCTATTTTGTAGACATGTTCAGGATGTAATGTTCATACACACAGATTCAGATATGCAGTTTCATTTGAGTTATGTTAATATATTTTGGCAGTTATAGTTTCTGGAGATTATCTGTTAAGAGCCGGCGTATTAACATTATTTCTTGAGTTGCGCTTATCTTCAGGATATGCGTGTTTATATTCATGTTTAGTTATGAGTTAACAATTATTATCCAAAGGCCCTAAATGTGTTTGAATAGAAGCATGATGTTTGAGTTAATTTGGTAGAGCTGACTATGTGAAGTGACACATCTATTCATTTTGAGTCGCACGGTCTTAACTTTGATTGTGTGCTTAGTTAAGCTGATAAGGAAGTTACTGATGTATTTCCTATATCCGTCTTCACCTTATCCTTGGCAAAGATACATATAGCAGTTCAATTTTGATTGCAAAGTGTGAATGAAGGGTGAAAGGAATAAGACATAGCAGAGCAGAAAGTTAGACAATAAAGCTACATCATTCATCAATTGAAGATCTATGTGAAGAATCAGAAGAAGATTACAATTCACTGGAATTGATCAAGACAATAGGTCTATACAAAAATTTCATTTTTAGATATAGTGTATATTTTCCTTTTAAAAGGCTGTGACCTTCACCATTTGAGTAGTGAGCTCTTGGACAGTGAGTCCTCACCCCTAACAGGGTTATTTGTAAAAGACTCCTAACAGGGTCCGACCTTTGACCATGTCTTTGTACTTATTGCATTGTAAAGATCAACTCCTAACATGGTTGCAAGATCTTCTAAGAAGGATCATTATAAACTAGTATAGTTATTTATGGGTGATAATTCCCACCAGGGTTTTTACCTAATTTGGTTTTCCCTGTTACCAAAATTGTGTTGTTCATTTATGTGTTATCTTGTTGAGTTTATGTTTAAAGTTATTTTGTACTTAATTGGAAAAATAACTGAATCTTGTAGATAAATTATTCACCCCCCCTCTCAGTTATCTCTTGGGACTATTCCTAAAAACTTCTACCTCATCTTCCTCTACTAGGACCACCTTGATTACCTCTACCTCTATTGGAGCCCCCTCTTGGAGCGCTTTCAGTATTATGCTCTATCAACTTTTTCTCACCTTGTGTCCTTTTCTCACTACCTCTGCCTTGATAGCCTCCTCTTTGATCCCTTTGGTCTCTATCTCTGCCTCTGGCTTTGAAGTTAGAGTCACCTTTCTTCTTGTTCTTTTCCTCTACTCTTAGTGCTAACTGATGACACCTTTGAACTGTACTTGGTGTCCACAAACTGATTTCTTCTTGGATGTTCCATTTCAGTCCACCTAAATACATAGCAAGCTTGATTGAGTCCCCTTCTTGTTTCTTATACCTAAGACACAATCCTTGGAATTCCTTTATATATGAGGCCACATCCAAGTCTTTTTGCTTCAAATTCTCTCTTTTCCTATGGATTTGAATCTCATAGTCCTCTTGCAGATAATTCTCCTTTAGTTTCATCACCAATGCATTCCAATTGGCTATGGGATGCTTACCCAATCTAACCCTCTCATCTTGAAGGTATTTAAACCATCTTAGGGCTGACCCTCTGAGTCTTTATTTGGCCACCTTTAGTTTTTGTGCCTCTATCACCCCTTCACACTCGAAATGGTTCTCCATCCCTTCAATCCAATCCATCACTGCCTGAATGTCCATCTTTCCACTAAAAATGGTATACCTTCCAATGCCTTTCCTCCAAGGGATTTTATGGCTTTTAGAAAGGGTTCTTCATTCAAGAAAGGTTCTAGTTCAGGGATAAGGTCTTCTTCAACAACCTTTTTACCCCTATCACTACTTTCAACTTCCTTATTTCTAGCTGCTACATTGGCAACTTCTTGTACCCCGATCTTCATTACTTCTAAGGATTCTTCAAGGAGTCTATTCTTCTCCTTTTTCTCATCCACCTCTTTAGCTAGCTCTGCATTAGTCACCATCCTTGACTCTCCTACTGATTCACCAGTAGCTACAGACATACAATGTCTTCCCAAGTCTTTAACTTTCTATGATACTAATCTGATGTAACAAAAAGCCTTTCTCTCCTACCCTATCCTCCACTATGTCTTCTATAGGCCTATTCTCTATCCTAAGTATGGTTCTTCACTAACCCTAACTTACAAGGATCCCTATCTCAAGATCCTACACAACATTAGTTTGAGTACACCAACAAGAAAATCAAAACACTTCAACACCTAGCCATAGTGCTCTTCCTGCCCATCTTCACAAATTGATCCAAACTGATCAAGAAATCTTCCATATGGAGAGGTATTCCACTAGAGGGTTAATTGGATCTATTCTAATGTCCACAAAATTCCTTTGAGCTGAAACCCTAAACATGTTCCAAGAAAAAGCCCAAATTTACCCAAAATAGGGCTACAAGCAATGGGCTCTTTTTCTACAATAACTTGTAAAACTTCTTAACAAGTTGGAAAAATAGAAATGGATATAGATACCCTTTATCAAGACACTAAATATTCTCTAGGTCTTGTTTCCCAAAAGTGTTTGTATAGTGACTCCTATAACCATGCCTAAAAATCAGGGTTTCTAAGTAGTAAGTTTGTCTGCACAAAGGAACTTGTTTATTGCACACTAAACTATTCACCCAAACTTATACTTCTATTTGGGGCTCCTCCACACACCACACTACCTATCCAAAATCAGATATTGAAGAAATGAATGCTTTCAATCCCTTCCATTATCTCTGCAACCTTCTTTGACCCCTAGCCATGAAACTTTGGTTCTCCTAGGGAATCACATAAAAACTAGCTCCCATGCTTTCCAGGGCCCCTCCTTCACTAAAAAATATGTACATGGAGTCATCTCCCTAATCCCAAAGGCCCATGCAAACTCCACTGTGGGAAGAGGACTTATGACCCCATTTCCAAAAGTGGCTTCGTTCAGACTAGCGACTGGTTAGAAATCAAAAGAATTTACAAGACTAACTGAAAAAAATCTAACAATAAATCTACCCCCACACAAAATCTTAAAACATGATACCCTAACACAATCAAGAGTTACAGTAAGCAATCTAATCCAAGAAAATACAAAATCCTCAGAAATATAAGAAGTGTAACTGTTTCATTGATAACACACTCCGTACAATAGCTTATCAAAATCTACCAACCTATTCACAAGGTCCAAGGAGGTCTAATATAGGTGTCCAAGTCCCTATCCTGACAATTCAGATAGTTAAGGAGCCACTTTTGTTCGAAAACACAATCTTGCAACAAATGTTGTCAATGACAACAATGACAACTTTTACATATTTTGGGATCTTGACATAAAACATGCTTAAACATAAAAAAAATTAACCAATAGCATAATTAGGATAATTAAACATCAAAAAGGCCTTGTGCACCCCTATTTGTCCAATTTGACCCCTAGATGGATCATTTTCACTATTTCCCTACCATTAGCCATATGGACCAAAAGAGAAACTTTGGACATTAAAGAAAATAAAAGCCTTAAAGACCTAAGTAGACCTCCTCATCTAATTCCAAACATCTTAGGACCTAAATTGTGCCATTGTTACCTAGTGGTTTGGATAGAACCACTACAAGCCAAAAACAACTTAGAAGCCCTAGGTTACTTTCTAGTCCTACCTAGGTGCTCCTGCACCAATACAGTGGCTAGTCCACTTTTGCTTGAAAAAAAGAAGAGGAAAAGATACCATGGGAAGGATTCATCCAAGAAATATTCTTCTCACATCCAATGTATCATATGTGACTAGTATGGGCACTATGCAGTTAGATGTCCTGACAGAGCCAAGCATTTAGTGTCATATTCCAAAGTAAGAAATTCCAAAATAGAGCATGAATCCCAGAAACATGTATTATACTCTGCACTTCCAAATCAAGTATCAAATAAATCCAACACTTGGGTAATAGATAGTGATTCATCAATACACATCAGAGGGTTCAGGGAACTCCTAGAATCCATGGTAGAAGAAACTGATGAGGAAGTCACAATTGGAGATGACTCTGCACATCCATTCAAAGTTTTTGGAACTTGCACCATCAAATCAAAGTCTTGCATCTCCATTCAACTCACTGGAGTATTGTTTGTCCCAAGCATCAAAAGGAACTTGGTCTCCATATATGTACTTGAAGATAGTGGATATAGGGTAACCTCAGGGATAGTCAAGTGTTGACATGTCCAAAGAACTCTACTATTAAAAAAATCTCAAACCATAGGTCATAGACAAGATATTTTGTAGACTCTAACGAAATATGGCATTGAATATTAGCACACCTCAATTTTTCATGCCCTATCTTACATGGAAAGACTAGTCACAGGTTAACCCAAACTCAAATAATACCATTCAGGGGCATGCAAGGCGTGTGCCTTAGGAAAGAACACTAAGGGGTCTTTTCAAAATAGTTTTAGAAAAACAAATGATGTATTAGAATTAGTCCACTCAGATTTATGTGGACCCATGTATGTACCTTCCTTATGTGGGTTTCTATACTATGTAATCTTTGTTGATGACTTCTCCAGAAAGACCTGGATCTATTTCCTCAAACATAAAGAATCACAAGAGATCGTCAAAAGAATTAAGGAATATAAATCCCTTACTGAAAACTCTTCTACAAGAAAAGTAAAAACCTTAATGAAAAATAATGGGAGGGAATATACATCAGATATTTTTAAAGGATTTTATAAAAATGTTGGGATTAAGAGGGAGTTCACTATACCCTACAACCCTCAACAAAATGGAATTGCTGAAAGGAAAAATAGAACCATTGTAGAAGCTACTAGGGCTATGTTACTTATTCAAAACATAGAGACTTCACTTTGGGAAGAAGCCTCTAGTACTATTGTCTACATTCAGAACATATGTCCTCACTCCCATGTTGATTTCAAAACTCCTAAAGAAGCCTTCACTAGTATAAAACCATACATTGGTCACTTGAGGATATTTGGTTGTCATGTTACATCCATGTGCCTAAAGTGAAAAGAACTAAGCTAGAACCTTCTAGGAGAAAAAGTACTTTTGTAGGCTATAGTGAAACCTCATAATCTTATAGGATATATGTGCCTGTTCAAAGACAAATTGAACTAAGAAGAGATGTGATTTTTGAGGAAGACATAACCTTTAAAAGAGTCATAAATTCTATTCAGTCAGAAATTCAAACTTCCGCCATAGACCTAGAACAGGATCCTAGTCCTGATGTTCATAGGGAGTATCTTGAGGAAGATATAAATGAAGAGAAAATAACATCATTTGAAACTCCTAAGAAGAGACCACTCTGGACTACTAAAACAATGGAAGAAGAAAGAACTTATGTTGCTCCATCAGGGAATTTCAGAGAAAGTAAAAGACCTAAGAGATTCTCTAGTTATGTAGCTCAGATGAGTGAATTCATCAAATCATAACCTACTAATGTTATATAAGCTCTCCAACACCAAGTATGGAAGGATGCCATGACAGACGAGTATCAATCCATCCTGAAGAATGATGTATGGCAGATAGTACCTAGGGAAAAAGAGAAATCTTTTGTTTCTTCCAAATGACTATTTAAAACAAAACATGTTATAGATGGCAGTATAGAAAAACACAAAGCAAGATGTGTAGTCAAAGGATTTTCATAGAAATATGGAATTGAATATGAAAAAAAAATTTCCCCAGTTGCTCGATATACCTCATTCAGACTAGTTCTAGCCATTGTAGCAACCAAAGGATGGAAATTCCATCAAATGGATGTAAAAATTACTTTCTTAAATGGAACCATTGAAGAAGAGGTCTACTTAGAGCAACCTGAAGGGTTTGAGATTTACAATTAAGAATCACATGTGTGTAAATTAAAGAAAGCCCTATATGGACCTAAACAGGCTCACAGAGCCTGGTATGAAAGAATTGACTGTCACCTCACAAGATTAGGCTTCTCAAAGAATGATGCAGACCCAAATATCTACTTCAAAAAAAGAAAATGTGATATGTTAATATTGATAATATATGTTAATGATCTATTTATTACAGGAGAAGATCACCTTATTGATCAATCTAGGAAACATCTAGCCTCAAAATTTGATACAAAGAACTTAGGTCTATTACCCTACCTCCTTGGACTTGAAGTCTGGTAGAAAACAAATAGCATTGTTCTGAACCAAGGGAAGTACGTCATTGATATATTGAAAATATTTTGGTATGATGATCTACACACCTATGTCATCCCCCATGGAAACAATTATTTATGAATTAAAGGAAGTAGTAGCAGATTCTTAGTCGACAGATCCCACTCTCTACATGTAGATGATTGGATCCTTGATGTATTTGGTTAATACAAGACCCGATGTCTGCTATGTTGTAAATGTCTTGACTCGATTTATGTGTGAGCTCAAGGAGATAGATCTTGTGGCTGTGAAGCATATAATGAGATATCTTCAAGGTACTCTTAATTATGGCCTAAGATATAAATCATGTATTTATTGCAAGCTCAAACTCCAATCTCTGTAATAGAGAGTGAGTTACCGCTAACTCGGAATTCCCAATTTTTATACCCTCCCACTAACCAAGGTCATGTTTAACATTAATATATTTGCTGAAGGTTTCTTCCATTAATATGAAAAGAACCAGGGATAGAGGATCACCTTGACGGATTCCTTGTGTGGAAGGAAAGAAGCCTGCTAGAGCCCTATTGATTATCATTGAGAACCAAGCCCCAGATATGCATGCTTTGACCCGTTTACACCAGCAATCAGCAAAGCCAAATTTTTTTAAGACTTTGATAAGGAAAGCCCAATTAACTTTGTCGTAGGCTTTCATCATGTCTAACTTAATTACAAAGTTTGAAGACTTACTTGTGTTGATTGAGTGTAGAACCTCATGGGCTACCAATGCTCCCTCCATGGTATCTCTGCTAGGAACAAAGCCAACTTGCTCTTGGGAAACTAGCTTCAGAATTAGGTGAAGCATTCTCAAATAAATTTCCTTTGTGATGATTTTGTAAATTGTGTTGCATAATGATATTGGTCTGAAATCAGAGAAAGTCTTGGGGACTTTAATCTTTGGGATAATGGCAATGTTTGTTGTATTGAAATATTTTAGCATTGCTCAGATTTCTTCTTGATTCTTCTATCACTCTAAGGAGATCCCAGCCAATCACATCCCAAAACATTTGGTAGAATAACGCTGTAAAACCATTTAGCCCAAGAGATTTATCCGGAGGTATTGCTAGAACTACTTTTTTAATTTCTGACAATGTGAAGGGTGCCATCAGTGTTGTATTATCTGCTTCCATTATGATTGTTGGAATTCCCTAGAGAAGGTCTTGAAGTTGTTGATCAATAGGTATTGGGATGTTTGCTGGAGAAAGTAAATTTTCAAAGAACCTAATACCTTCCTGTTGAATCCCTTGGGCATTTGAGATGATCATTCCATCATCAGCTTTGTTAATGGAGAAAATTCTGTTTGCTGCTCTTTTCTGTTGAGCTGAAACATGAAAGTATTTTGTATTTTTGTCCCCCTCTTTAAGCCATAGTTCTCGTGACTTTTGGTGCCAGTATACTTCTTCCCGAGTACAAAGCTCTTCCCATTCTTGTTGGAGAAGTTTCTGTTTCTTGAAGTTATCTTTGTCCAAGCCTTGCGTGATTGTTATGTCAGGAATTTCTTCTAGTTGCTGATGTACAAATTCTTTTTCTTTGAATATGTTTTTGAATGTTACCTCATTCCATTTTTCGATGCGTGCCTTGGTATGTTTTAATTTAGCTACAAATTGGTGCATCTTGGAGCCTTCACACCTAGGTGCACTTATCCACCATTGCTGAACTAGAGCAAAGAAATGTGGGTGACGAAGCCACATTTTCTCAACTTTGAAAGTAGGTTGATGCTTGATATGCTGCTTGACCAAGGAGTCTTGAAAATTTAAAGATATTAGAAAATGGTCCGATCCTGGCCTAGCCAAAATATCTGATAAAAATGAGTATTTTGTTAAGTTCCACTCCTTGCAGATTAAGAACCTATCCAATCTTTCAGCTATGTGGGAGAAATGAGCTCTTTTGTTGGTCCATGTGAAGGATCCATGGGCTGGTTCGATGTTCAGCAAGTTGTTATCATCCACAAACTGAGAAAAATCTTGGATTGTTTTGATAGGGGGGAAAATGCCACCACTTTTTTCACTCTTTGAGAATGGCATTGAAATCACCCCCAAAAATGATGTGTTGGTTAGGTTGTGCTTGAATGTTGTTTGTCAGATTCAGCCATAATCTCTGTTTGTCAATAGTTGTCATAGGGCCGTAGACACTGATCAAAATGAATGTTAAATCAAAGATTTTGATATTCAGAATTTGAGAATGGTCATTTTGATCTAATAGTTGAGCCTGTACTACTTTAGGGTCCCATAACATGGCTAACCCTCCAGATGCTCCATTGCCTTGCACATGAATGGACTGCCATTTGGTCCATTTTCTAAGTGTTTTATCAAATGATTCTATGGATAGTTTAGTCTCTTGTAGTAGTACAATTTCTGCTCTCGCTGAGTCCAACTCTAGCTTAATTCGGACTCTTTTGTCTGAGGCATTTATGCCTCTGACGTTCCATGACACGATCTTCATTCTTGACAAGGAGATCCTTTTGACCTCCTTGTCACTCTTTTGGAGATTGAGAATTTACCATCTAAAGTTGTTTGAATTCCTGCATCTATTTCCACTTTGATCATTGAGGCTTTAGGTTTTCTACCCCTTTTCCTAGGTGTAGGTGTATCCTGCCCTTTTTGGTATGGTGTTTGGTCAATAGAGAGGATGATGTTAGGGTCAAAGCCGCATAGTGGTAAGCAAATTTTGAGGTTTTGGACTTCCTTGTAATTGTGAATTGTGCTAGCCTCAATGCCACAGTGGTCAAAATTTTCTTGAGATGTTAGGCTTAGAGACTGATCTAGGAACCCTTTCTTTAGTGGTGGAGCCCCAATTATTGTTTTATCAAAGGCATTACTCTCTTGTAGACATTGTGGCCTGTATTATTCAAGTATTTTTGAGTCGAAATTTGGTAGAGGTTCCCTTAGATACTGTTGCAAGTGTGTACAGAGAACTCTATGTTGGGGTGTATGGTGTTTGGATAAGCAGATTCTGGAATCTGAAAAACGCTAGGGAACTTTGCTAAATCTTCTGGTCTCTGTATGCTGATAATGGATTCGTCTAGATCTTGCTCTGTCTCCTCTAGTTCTTCCTGATCTAGTGCTTCTTCAAGCACCAGTTTGGAAGCCAGGTCAGTTATCTTGGACTCCGAATAGTTTCTTTCTTTGAAAATCACAATTGCTTTATCATTGAGGCATTCCTGCATATCAGATATATTAATGGGGGATTCTTCATACATTAAAGAATGGATAATATTATCCATACTCTGAGTGGGTGACTCTGGTTTTCCCCCTCCTATATTCTCATCCTGGGTCACTCTATCCTGCCACCAATGGATGAACCGCAAGGCAAAAAAGAGGAATATAGCGGTTTTGTATGAAAATGTACTAGATGGTATTATTGTAGTAACTTGTAGAGGCTGTTGTTGGGCCTGAATATTAGTATCCATATTTGTAACAAGATTGTGGAGACTGCAATAAACAGGATCTGAGCATTGATCTTCACACACCCAGATCTCTGATAGATTTCCTTGCTTATAGTAAGAAGTGAGGTGTCCAAGTTTGTGCTGCAGACCTTGGACAATGTCAGGACTTTGGACTTCGATGATTTGAACCCATGACCCCTATCTTGAGTTTATCCTGAATTCTGAGGGCCTGTCTTTTGATTGATCGAGGAGAACACAAACCCTACTTGCTCTGTTTGGCGATTCGAAGGGTATGTAATCATGTCTGATAAAAATCCCAAGCTGATTGGAGATTGTTTCTAAAATTTTTGGGTCTTTATACTCCAGAGGTAGCTTGGGGAGAGCAAGGCAAAAGGGGAAAAAATTGCAAGATGGGTTGTCTGAATTAAAGTTCGGGGTCCAGTTCATTGTGAACAAGCCCAGTCCTTGGCAGAACCAGCCTTTATTTTTATGAATATCATTCTTCTGATTTGCATTTTTAAATATGGCTACGAAAAAACCCGTTTCATCTTCCAATCTAAAGATATCTAATAAGCCTACCCAGGATTTAAATGCCCATGCTTTAATTACTGCGAAATTGAAAGTGTTGTTTGAAAACTTACTAATAAGAGCTGTCTGACAAGGTAGCCAATGTGGTCTTGCAGCATGTGTTCTGGAATCGATAAATTAATCAGAAATCTCTCTGCTTGCTGATCTCGCCGAACCCCCTAGGCAGCAATATTGTGGTCTGTTGGATCTTTAGTTTGCTTGAGTTGCCAGATCTGCCTTGAGTTTTTTGGATTGAAGGGCGCTCTAGGGGGGAGCCTATGTGCGAGAACCCCTATACCTGGTTGAGTAACCTTAGCATTGCATTGCAAATCTGATTCTGATACTAAGGGGTGAGTTCTTACGTGGGGATCCAGGTGGCGATTCCTCACAGATGTCAAAAACCGGCTGCTTCTGTTTAAGCAATCAGGCATCGTATCTGCTTTTTTCCTTACGGCGAGCATTGGGAGGATTAGGGAAATTTTTTTGTTGAGGTAAAGTTTCCCGCCCAACTTTCCTTTTGAAATTTTCAGCTAGGGTGTCTGCTTAGATCTGGGGAGCCAGGGATTTCTTTGGTGCCTGGTGAGAAGATTCCCCCTTCTCATAGCTGACAAAACCTTGAAAAGTAGGGCTGTCTGAAGGTTTGTAGGGCATCTTGCCTCTCTGCAGTTTTGCCTTGGAATTGGCATCTTGCCTCTCTGCAGTTTTACCTTAAAATTTCTTAATATTGCATCGAATTGACACAATATATTATTCGTACAGTTCCAGTGACGCAGTATTACATCGTATAACACATGTACAAACACCCTACAACGATTCCATTTTCTGAAATCGCAACCTTGGACGTTGCGCTGATTTTTTTCATCGCCAATTCGATCCAAATATTAAAAAACTTTGGAATCCAAATATGTTTATATGACAATTTTAAGGCTACTTTGCCAGTTTTATATCTTAGTTGTATACCAGGACTTGGACTGGAAATTTTAGTCTTCAATGTGTTTTCTGATCTCCAACTACTGTGAACGCCACCATTGTTTATATACACATGACCAACTCCTGGACTTAGCCGAAAGCAATCGAATATGCGAGAGGGAAAAAACAATATTCATTTCGTTGATTATAGATTTGATTTGATTTGCGAACACGAAGATTGACTACATTGTTTACGGTGTGTATTGAATTTCTCGGGAAGCCACAGAAACGAATAAGTCCAATATGAATAGCAGATTTGGGCATACGTTAGTCGGTAGACTAGTTTAACAAACACTTTGAAAATTCCAGTTGACAAACTCTGCCACGAGGACAATGAAAATGAGTTGCCTTGTTTTCCACTGTATCTTTCAGTAGGGTATTGTCAAACAACGAGCATGACTTTATACGAATGTGAACACGAAAAATTACTTGAACAACTTGCTCTCCAGAACTATGCACTAATAGCCCGCCTCACATAAATACAAACTTCGGGAGAGTGAGGAAGTTTTTATTTATGTGAGGCGGGCTATCAGTGCATAGTTCTGGAATATATATAAACTTAAGAAATTACATCCATTTTACTTATACTTTCTATCGAAGTATCTCATATAAATATTAATATTAGCAATTATATTTTGATGTGTAATGGGTTCTCTAAAAAAGTGTGGAAGGTCAATTATAATAAAAAAAATAAGAAAAATATCATTATTCTTACTATTTAAGTCCCAACCAAAGTTGCAAAGATGTTGGAGGTCATAAGGGTGTTCTTCTCTACAATCAGTGTATTCAACTACTTGATGTTGACCTTATTTTTTGCATGCATTTGTCTAGTACATAAGGTCAATTTGTAGGCAATTATATTTTGATGTGTAATGGGTTCTCTAAAGAGGTGTAGAAGGTCAATTATAAAAAAATAAAGTTTCGATCTATAATTTCTTTTTCTAGCCTTCATTTTTTTCAAAAAAACCTTCATCTGATATTTTTGGTTTCATTTTTTGCTTGTTCATCAAAATTTGAAACAAACTACATTTTTAGAAACCAAACTCTACTCTATAGATGGTAGAAAAATGATATTCAATTAGTTCAGAAAAATAGGGGTTGGCATTATTTTATTTTATTTTTTAGGATGTGTCCACTTAAAAAATTAGTAGAAGTCATATATTTATTAAAAAATTAGTATCTAACAATTGAGACAAAACTACATGGTGTTACTTAAGTTTTCATCAAGGCAACTTTTGAAACACTAAGAAAATGTTAAAATTTCATGGGGACCATACCAAATGCTACGTTATATTTTTTTATTAAAATTATGAGAACTTTGTCACTTTCCCTATAAGAAGTCATTAATCCCCACTATTTTCAATAAAAAAATATAGTTTGTAAAGTATTTGTGTAGTACTATGATTCTTGTTTATGTCATGTCTTTAAATTTTGAGTGTAACTGTCTTCAATTTCTCATTGAAGATCAACCTTTCTTGATTTCAAAAAAATGTCCATCAAAGCTCCCTTTTTGTTTCCCTATTTCCATGGACATACCTAGAATAGGTGCCTAATTTGAATTTTTTTTATCTAGAAGAATGTAATAGAGTAGATGTTTGATTTTAAGTCATGTTTGATTTTTGCAAGTGTGTGGTAGCAGAGACATTTTTTGGTTCTAATTTATGCAATTTTTTTATAAAGTAGGATCTTTTATTCAATATTTATTCTGTGATAATGTGCAATGGATGATAGAATATCTAGACAATAGGGATTGGTACCTAAGTCACCACAATCACTAAAGAAACATCTCAATATCTTGTGACTCTCCAAAAAAAACTTTACTACAAATTGATTTTGAATTTGACTATATTGATAAATTAAATGACAGGGTCTGGAAAACAACAATGAACCCATCATTTTTTATACCATTCCTTAGCAAGGTTTAACTTAAAGTATTGATTTTGGTAAGTTTTGAATTAAAAAGTTCATAGTTTGAGAAGACCTAGATATTTTCTAGTTTAGTTCAATGACAAAACTTCAATAACCATGACCAAGGAATCATATTCTTATTCCATTATAGAGGAATCTTCAAATCAACTAATAAGCTAAGAATCACATGAACTCCTTGAACATGACATAAACATGATTGGATGTAATAGATCTGATGTTCATATCCTATCTGTTTAAATTAGGATCTAAATTAAAGTCAAATAAAATAAAATAAAATCCATCCTACCATATTAATCATAGTCTAAGGAGAATTATTCAAGGATCTTAATGAATTTGTATTTTAATTCAAATTCCTATATCAACACCCTTATTGTAATAACATCACTATGATGTTAGCACTTAGATGGTAGCGAGTTCAAATCTCTTCAATATATATAGATAGATAGATAGATCGAAGAGAGTTGAAGAAATGTTAACTGTATTTAATGTCTTTAAATTAGAATAAGAATAAGAAAGGAGAAGGAAAACATATTATAATGATGTCTTGGGCAGCAATCGATTATATAGAAAGAAAGGAGGCGGACAGCACGAAAAAAATATCTTCGATTTCTTGGGGAGCAGATTTGCGAGCACGAGGATTGAATTATATGTTCCAGATTGACTACTTAGCTGTATGTGTGTATTGAATTACACGGGAAGCCGCAGAAAGGAAAACCTCAATTTGAACGGTTGCTTTGCATTAACATGTCTGGTTCTGGGCCTAGTGGCATTCTGTACATTGGTAGACGTGTGCTTTGCATGTAAGATTTCCATCGAGTGCATCGACAGTTCCTCCTTTATTTCTGTGTTAAAATCAGTATTTACATTAAACAAAAATGGCATTGCTGCAGAGAAAACACGTGGTTCCTCTTTCAGCCGTCGTCAAAACAGAAGAAGGCAGGTCGGTTATTGTTGACTGTGTACATGCAAAGTTAGGCCTCCTCCCTTACTTCTGCGAGCTTCTGCGATTTTGCTTTGTACATACAAAATGTAGAAACACTGAAACACTTATTATGAGCTTCTCTTGTGCGCTCAAACTGTATAATACCCTGACCAAGGGTTTTCATTGTATATGCCACATGTTATTTTTAATTCTTTTCCTTGATATTTCAGGTACAGACTTTTACGAGGGTTTTATTGAACAAATTTAGTTTTCTTTATTTCCCGACCCTGGTTATAGTTATTGGTACATTTCTGTGAAGCTATGAGGGCTGTGCTGTGAAAATATTTGAAATCTTCAATTATGAGGTCCTATGGCATGGTTTATCCAATTGTTTAGCAGACTATTTAAGTTGAAGAAACAATGAAATTGGATTCAAAATTCTTCTTCAATTTCATGTTGTAAGTCGACCTGAATGTTTTCACCATATGAGTTTTGAAGCTGAAAATCTAAGGTATATTACAAGATTTATGTATAGTTTCTAGTTCTCGCTTTCTAAGTAACCAGTGATTGCCTGCCGATCAATGATGATCATTAAATTTTTTTGGTTATAAATTTCATTATTGCATTAGACAACAATGACATTAACGCAAACAGTGTTCAATACATAACCATTGCAAAAACAAGCGTATTAGATAAACCCACGCCACCAGTTGTTGCTTCCCAATCGCTCATAACAGGCATTACTTTTCTTTTCACAGACAACGAATTAGCTGATTTTAATGTGACCATCTGTACGGTAGGCGAACCAATTTCTCCTGGTAAATGGCCACAGTATGTTTATTGCTTAGTGTGTCAGATCTCTTTCCTTTTTCGCCTATATGATTAATATTATTCTTGTAAATTCAATTTTGTAAATCTGGTTCATGAATACAAATATTAGCCACCAATACAGGCATTACTTTTCATTTTACAGATAATGAATTAGCTGATTTTAATGTGACCATTTGTACGGTAGGCATACCAATTTATCCTGGTAAATAGCCATAGTATGTTTATTGCTTAGTGTGCCAAATCTCGTGCCTTTTTCGCCTATATGATTAATATTATTCTTCTATGTTTATTTTTGTAAATCTGGTTCAGGAATACAAATATTAGCCATCAATGTGTATGCTTGCCCGCGTCAACTTCAGTGATACAAACTTTATTAAATTTTCCAAACATATTCATTTTCCTGCTTTTCATAAAAAAATTTCCCCCTTTAAATTTGTTTTCCCTAATTTTATACAGTGCAAACCTACAGTGTGTAGAACTGTTCTCTCTTCACTTTCAATAACAACACAAACTACAATGCATATAATACTAGCATTAATGAATAGAATAGAAGACTTCATAGTTTAGGTATTGGGGATTTTATTTACTTTATGTTTGAGATGTCAAAGGACTTCTGAGTGCAAGTTCATGAAAACAGTATTCAGGCAAATGAAATCTGCATCAGACCATAGTTTGGTCGACTTATAAGACAAAATTATGACACCAATAGAAATTTCTTTGAAACACATACTACTTGCTACCTACTGGAATGGTCCTCGCAAGACATGTTCCTCATTAATGAAATGCAATTGAGAATTGCATTGTAGCATATGTTTCCCATTCGGGAAACTGGCAATAAGCAGAACAAAATAACAGTTTTGATGTCAAATACATAGGTGATTCTTGATGAGGCCTTTGCAGATTTGATACTGAATCTAGAGGCTTTTTATATGTGCCTTCCTCTGAACTAAGCAATTTTAGAGTTACTGAAATAGTTACTACATTGCGAACAATATGGTTTGAACTTAAGCTACTTTGCAAATGCCAAAGGCGAAGCCTAATGGTTTCCACGTTCTTTTACCTATTATTCTGTTCCTTAGGTAATGTACCAATACAATTAAATCTGGTATTAAGACATAAACTTGACCTAATCTCTTTTGATAGGCAAGAGAACCTATGCTGAGACAAGTACATGTTGCGGTTTAAGTTGTCACTATTTCTATACCAAGTTTCCCAACAGTCTATTACCAAAAAATGCATTATAGAGAGCACTTTGGATACTTGACCTAATCTCTTTTGATAGACAAGAGAACCTATGCCGAAAAGAGTACATGTTGCGGTTTAACTTGTCACTATTTCTATACAAGGTTTACCAAAAACCTATTATCAAAAAATGCATTGTAAGGAGCACTTTGGATGAACAAGATAAAATGCCCAATACTTGAAATAGGTACTGTTAAAAACTTATCTTGTTGCTTACTTGATGCAGGATATGTTCACCTACATTTCTATTAGATAAAAAGCTTATTCTAAAGCTACATTACATGTTCAGCATTGCAAATCAAATTTAAAATGCAATACCATTCTCATTTTAACTGCCATATCATTTCCAATTTGCCGATTCCAAATGCAATGTTCCGTCATAGTTTACACAGTTCTGGAGAACGCAAAGAAAAAGCATATGCAATATCATTGAAACAAGTGAAGTTGGGACATTTGCAAATGTTTCTTATTAAGTACTGTACTATTTCTTTCTTTCTGATAAGCTGCATCAATAAACATTCTCATGATTTGTAGATGTTTTCATAAACATTGTTTCTTTGATACTTCATATAGAGGTTTTTTATATCTGCCCTTGTCTGAATTGAACAACTGCCGAGTTCCTAGAACATGTGCTGAAAAAAAATAGAGGCAAAAAACAGAGCAAGGAGGTAAAACACAGAGGAGAAACTAATGGAAGATAAACATAATGAAGAAACCAATGGAGGAACCTCAATTTATCATAACGATCAGATAACAATCTGATGCTGGAACCATTACAGCTGCCTCTTTAAATAGAGGTCTTTAGAATGCTCTAGAATATGTTCTAGAATAGTCCATGTAGTATAGATTGTACTGGAAGTTTCCAGTTTAACTGTGCAGTGGTCGGTGGTAAGTAGATAATTAATTTACTTTTCCAACATCCCCCCATACATTAATTATTGAATTGTTTTAGATATCCCCCCATAATCCAGAAGTGATGGGTCCCGGCTTATAGCCTTGTTAGGCACCCATTTACAATCACTTATCAAATTCTTTACATTATTTCCCCAATCCCTCACTGTTGGGTTTTCACAGATTACCCCTAACCAATGTGCAAGTTTGAAGTACTTTTTCAGCCACCACAAACTTTGCACTCAAGTGGTTTTAGCTCACCACAAACCTCACATAAGAAATTAGAAAGCAGAGAGTGGTTTAAGGATGACCACGAACCTCAGAATAAATGGTTTTAGGATTACCACAAACCAAACACTTACTGGTTCTAATGACCATAAATCATCATTGCGGGGAAACCATCATCACTCTGGGATTTTCTTGATTTGCAGCTGCATGAAGAGTGATTATTGAGTCCATATGAAAAGAAATCCATCTACTGAGATACATGGGTGCCCAGCCGTTGTACTCGCTAGTTCTATAGGACTCCTTTTCGGATACATGGTTCATCAACAAGTTAAACCAAAAATTTCTGTGCTGTCGGGTACAACCAATAATGCACCCCTTACAATAACTTATCAGGTACAATGCATTCGTCAACTTCGTGATTGCACACTATTTGAGATTAGCTTTTTTTTTCAAGAGCCTCTCAAATACTACAAAATGAAAACATCAATTTTATGAGGAGTATCTCAACAACATCCTTCTACTGAAATATCCCAATGAAGTATCCCAATAATAGGGGAATAACAAGTGAGACGCACAACACGAAACACAGACTAAAAAACTTAACAGCATTGCAAAGTTACTTGATTCTGGCATGCAAACTTCCTTAACAATAACTGCAACAAAAAAACTTCACAAATGAATTGGAACAAATTTGCATAGCTGTTACAGGAATACCTAGTTAGAAACCCTTCAGCACTACCTTCAACCAGCGATCAATTTCTCTGACTTGTTCTCTTCTCTGCACCACCTCATATGGTATCCTTTAAACAACACCATATACAGAACACTCTTGACTGCGATCTTAGTCTTCAATGCTCTACACAATCACAATTTATTGTGGATCTTTCATACCAGCCATTATTTCTTTCTTAACAGTTGTTATGGCTGTCTTCCAACCTTAAACAATCGCAAACACTTCCTCCGTGTTATAAACACTTCACCAGATTCATCAGCTTCTTCCTCCCCAGGCTCTCCCAGATCTACCATGGGCTCTGATACCATGTTGAAAAAAAATAGAGGCAAAAAATAGAGCAAGGAGGAAAAACACAGAGGAGAAACTAATGGAAGAGAAACATAATGAAGAAACCAATGGAGGACCCTTAATTGATCACAATGATCAGATAACAATCTGATGCTGGAATCATTACAACTGCCTCTTTAAATAGAGGTCTTTACAATGCTCTAGAATATGTTCTAGAATAGTCCATGTAGTATAGATTGTACTGGAAGTTTCCAGTTTAACTATGCAGTGGTCGGTGGTAAGTAGATAATTAATTTACATTTCCAACAACATGTGAATTTCCTAGCTCAATTCAGTGATTGCATCTATACAGATCAGGTGGATATAAACAATTACTAGATTGAGTAACAAATGCAGCCACTACTACAAGTTAAGGTATTTTAAGACAAAAATCCGTTATCATCTTAACTTTTTCTTTTCTTTTATTTTTCATTTATCTTTTTAGCTTTTATTTTGATTTTTCGTTGAAAATTGGAGCGGGAAAATAATTCATCCTACCGCTATCAATATTTTCCTTGCTCTTTAATAAAACATGGTAAAGCTATTATTCTTGTCTCTAGTCCTACTGTACAGACCCTTCGATGGATCTTTCACAGGGGGTTGACAAAATGCCAAAGTTCTGTAGAAATGGGCATGGTGTTAATGAGCTCAAACATATTTTGGGCAGCTTTTATTGTTTGCCAAAGCCCTTTCAGAGCACACAGGGATCTCGGAGGTGGGCAGTTTCTAGTCTTTCTCGGAGGTTGGGGTTTTTCAGGCTTTCTTCCTCCTTCAATTACACAGAAGAGCATGCCGATTTTGTAATTTTAGAGATGAATATCTCCAGTTGGGCACTGGTACTGGGTTTTCTTCAAACCCTAGTCTTCTTTCTACAGATATGGGATTTGGCAGAAAATAGGATCTGGGTTTTCTTTTAAAACTAGGATCCCCACTAGACTTTTCTCCAAAATGAAGAAAATCGGTCTTCAAAACAAGGGATGTGCAATAATACCCCATTTATTCGTCTTTGCCCACCTGTCAAGTAAAAGAAAGCTGACATACTTAAATCCATGTACAGTTGTTGTTACGATTCAAAGCAGCCATTTCCCACAATAGCACTGCTTCTCTGCCAGACTGGACTCCCCATGTGCCCCTCTGCAATTGGTCTAGTATTACCTGCGATCCCTCTTTTCCCACTGATTGTATATGAATGTACACGGCACAATTTATCTTGTGTTGGGGAATCTCTCCTCTCTTCGATCCCTGGATCTATCCAACAATGCCCTCACTAGTCACATTTCATCTCAACTGAGTCACCTCACAAGCCTAAACTTTCTCTCTTTACGAGTAAACAATCTCAAAGGCACCACCCCCCATTCCTTAGGAAATCTCTCTTCCTTAGTTGAATTATATTTGTTGAAGATTGACGAAGGCCACCGTACGGTGGAGGACCGTATGGTGGAAGATGACAAAAGGTGAACTGTACGGCAGAGACACCGTACGGTGAGGAGAAGGTGCCTGCGCAACCACCAAAGGATGTGTCTCACGGTATGGACCGACCACCGTACGACGGAGGCAATCTCACCGTACAGTGAAGGGAGAAGTTACCTGACGGAGGTAAACATGCCGAAGGGAGAAGTTACCCGATGGAGGTAAACATGCCGAAGGGAGAAGTTAGCCAACGGAGGTAAACATGCCGAAGGGAGAAGTTACCCGACGGAGGCAAACGTGCCGAAGGAAGAAGTTACCGTAAGCAAGACTCGACGGAGGCAAAAGTGCTGAAGTGAGTAATCACCGTGTGTGACAAACGGTTGGTAGACAGCTGTTTTGCCGGTAACCGTTCTTGTACCAAATTTTGTAATGAATTGTAGTGTGCATAAATGGCTGCATGGTTGTAATATCAGGTTGATTGTAACACAATCTGAGCCTGTGAACCTGTACGAAAAATCTGGAGTGCATTGTATGTAAATTTGTTTATTGTAATACAAAGTTGCTCGAGGGGTTTTTCGGTGGTGGGTTTTTTCCCGTAAGGGTTTCCCACGTAAATCTTTGTCTCATGTGTTTTATCTTGTGTGTGGCGCTTTATTTTCTCTGTTCTTATTTTTCCTATGCATCTCAGTAGATTTGATCCTTTTCCCCTGTCAATTGACATTTGGAAGGCATTTCCGCGAGTAGCTTTCCTAACAAGTGGTATCAGAGCCAGACCCATTACCATTATTCTGTTGGATAGGGTTGGTCGTTGGTGTCAATTTGGTTCCTGTGGGAGTTAGTGAAGTGTTGTTCTTGTAGTTGAGATGGCGGGTACGTTAGGGAGAATAGAAATTGAAAAGTTTAATGGCACAAACTTTGAGTTGTGGAAACTTAAAGTTGAAGATATGTTGGTAGACTGAG
Source organism: Thuja plicata (assembly GCA_018584345.1). Lineage (NCBI taxonomy): Eukaryota > Viridiplantae > Streptophyta > Pinopsida > Cupressales > Cupressaceae > Thuja > Thuja plicata. The sequence goes on from MU223579.1 coordinate 690,307, forward strand.
ATCTATGGACTGCTGTGTCTAGGAACAAGCCTTCAGGCATGAAGCAGGAAGATTGGGATCTGGCAGATCGAAAGGCGAGAGGAATGATACGATTCGAAAGGTGAGAGGAATGATACGATTGACACTGGCAGATAGTGTTCTGTTAAACGTCTATGAGGAGAAAATTGCACATTCTTTGTGGAAGAAATTGGGAGATATTTAGCAGGGAAAATCCTTGGTAAACAAGCTCTTCCTGAGAAAGAAATTGTACTCTTTGAAGATGGACGAAGGAATTGCTGTGGCTGGTCATTTAAAGGCGTTCAATATGGTGATTGGACAACTGATGGTGTGTCCATAAGTGAAGAGGAGCGTTGCATGTTGTTGTTGAGTTCTTTGCCTGATTCGTGGGACTATCTTGTGATGGCCATTGGAAGTACGACTACTTAGTTAAAAATGGATGAAGTAGTTGCTGCACTGCTATCAGAGGAGATGCGGAGGAGGTCTTCTGAGGTGGCTAAGGAGGCTCTTGCTGTTCAAGACCAATCGAAGGACAAAGGCAAGGACATGAAGTGTGAATATTCAGGAAATAAGTCCAAAGCGAAGTGTTGGAACTGTGGGCAGATTGGTCATATCTGAAAGGATTGCAAAGAGAAGAAGAAGAAGAAGAAAGTGGAGAGTTCTTCTGATTCTGAGTCTTCTGATAGTGACTGTGAAGATGCTAGCAGTGCTACTTTGGCTAATCGGTCATCTTATGATGACTGGTTTGATTAATTTGGTCTTCATGTGGAAGATGATAGTCACGATGCCATGTGTGACTCGACACTACAGTACGGTAGGAGTTGATGGCAGTGACGTAGGTGCCATGAGTGACTTGTCACCACAGTTCAGTGGGAGTTTTGGCAGTGATGTAGATTCATCGTTTGATGATGGATGAAATGTTGTGTCATGGTAAACTCTTGAATGCATTTAGAGATTTTGGCATGATATTGTTATGTTCATATGGAGCATGTTATCTCTTTGGATGAGATGTTTTAGATCATGATTGTCATGCTTATGTTCCTGATTCTGCAGTTGGAACTTTGACATTGGTCTTGGTTTAGTTTTTTGTGTTTTGAGTACATTGATCATTTGCTTGGTACTTCATGATATTGTGGCTTTGCATTTGGAGTTTGGCATGGGTTGATCAGTTATAGGTGCTCATGGATACATGGAAACAAAAACGGTGTGCATACTTGGTGATTGTTTCTGTTAGTCGTGCTGAGTAACTCTGTCCTTTGTCAAGTGGGAGATTGTTGAAGATTGACGAAGGCCACCGTATGGTGGAGGACCGTACGGCAAAGGCCACCGTATGGTGGAAGATGATAGAAGGTGAACTGTACGACAGAGACACCGTGCGGTGAGGAGAAGGTGCCTACGCAACCGCCAAAGGATGTGTCTCATGGTACGGACAGACCACCATACGACGGAGGCAATCTCACTGTACAACGAAGGGAGAAGTTACCCAATGGAGGTAAACAAGCCGAAGGGAGAAGTTACCCGATGGAGGTAAACATGCCGAAGGGAGAAGTTATTTGACGGAGGTAAACATGCTGAAGGGAGAAGTTACCCGACGGAGGTAAACATGCCGAAGGGAGAAGTTACCCGACGGAGGCAAACGTGCTGAAGGAAGAAGTTACCGTAAGAAAGACTCGACGGAGGCAAAAGTGCTGAAGTGAGTAATCACTGTGTGTGACAGACGGTTGGTAGACAAATATTTTGCCGGTAACCGTTCTTGTACCAAATTTTGTAATGAATTGTAGTGTGCATAAATGGCTGTATGGTTGTAATATCAGGTTGATTGTAACACAATCTAAGCCTGTGAGCCTGTACGAAAAATCCGGAGTGCATTGTATGTAAATTTGTTTACTGTAATACAAAGTTGCTTGAGGGGTTTTTCGGTGGTGGGTTTTTTCCCGTAAGGGTTTCCCACGTAAATCTTTGTCTCATGTGTTTTATCTTGTGTGTGGCGCTTTATTTTCTCTGTTCTTATTTTTCCTATGCATCTCAGTAGATTTGATCCTTTTCCCCTGTCAATTGACATTTGGAAGGCGTTTCCGCGAGTAGCTTTCCTAACAGTATTTGGGATATAATTATCTTACCGACACCATTCCCCCTCAATCGGGAAATCTGTCCGCCTTAGTATTTTTCGGTTTGGAACAAAATGGTATTACAGGCAACATTCCCCCTTCTATAGGAAATCTCTCAAAGTTGAATGAGTTATTTTTGTCAAAAAAAAACCAGCTTAGTAGAAAAATACCAGATTCTCTCGGTAGCCTTCACCAGCTAAGATGTATTTATCTAGATCAAAAAAAGTTAACAGGGGAGATACCTAATACTTTACACGAATGTTGCATGTTGGAGAGGCTTTACTTATCTTACAATAATCTATGGGGAGAGATAGCTCGTTGGATTCACTGAGTTCAACAAAGTTTGCACTTAAAGAATCTATTGGCTATATTGCTCCAGGTAATTTTTTTGAGTTTTCTTTATAAGACACTATATTCATTTTGTTTAATAGTCTTTTAAGAATTTCATGAGGGTAGGAATTGGACGATATGTTTATAGTTATGCAATTCAGATATTAGAGATGGTTAGAAGAAAGTGGAAGAGTCAAATAACATTATGTTTGTGGGAAACATGAACTTGTCAGCATTTTCAAATAGACCGGCAGCTATTGTTAACAGATGTGAATGAAAACATGGAATACAATAGATTTATTCTTCCATGACAGTCAGTGTTCTAAGTTTAGATGTATATAAATTTATTAAGAAGTTTTAGTCCCTTATGTCTCCTATTTTAAAGTTTGACTTCCATCACAGGCTAGTCTTGTTTGAGATTGTAAGCTCTTCCAATTTTCATGTCTATGTGTTATACTAGTTTGAGAATATATATATAATCTTTCCTCATTTCTTTGGTATTCATTAATCTCTAAGCTCAAAAATATGAGATAAATCTGGGTACCATATCAAAGACGATACATTCATTTAAAAGCTATCTGATTCTTTTTACAGTTCTCAGAAAATTTTTAAACAGTAAAATATACTATAATATTATTGCATACGCTCTTTACTTGAGCACTCAAATCTACAAAATGTGTCTTACACTAGATCAATTGCATCAAAGTTGTGTAGCTACTACAAGTTTGCGCAACCTTTCCTAAATATTAGCCTTTGGACCTTGTAAAGCAGTATTGAAGGGCAGTCTTGATTGCAATGTAATAGAAATCTCAGTATCAGTATGGTCTGAGTTGGATTTAAGGTCAGCTCACTCTGAAGATTTTCTAAGTTATGTAGACAGTTAAGTTTTCTGTAGGTACGTGCTGCAGAGACTAGCTATCATGTAACATTTTGGCTTTGGGGTTGTTAAAAAAACAAAACACAGAGGAAACACAAGAGGAGAAATCAATGGAGGACTTTATTGATCACAAATGATCAGATAAAGATCTGATACTGAACCCATTACAACTGCCTCTTTAAATAGAGGTATTTAGCACAATTTCAGAATGTTCTCAATCTAGAATATTCTAAAGACTTCTATTTAAAGAGGCAGCTGTAATGGGTTTAGTATCAGATCTTTATCTGATCAATAAAGTCCTCCATTGATTTCTCCTCTTGTGTTTCCTCTATGTTCTATTTTTTCAACAACCCCAAAGCCAAAGTGTTAGATGATAACTAGTCTCTGCAGCATGTACCTACAGAAAACTCAAGGAGGTTCCCATTCTCTCCAAATAAACATTATGGGGGGTGTTGAAATAAAATAATGTTTATTTTTAATCTACAGTGCTGCTCAGTTGGTGAGCATTTATTATACTTCAGAATTCTCTAGAACTGTCTTAACAAATGCTGGGAGGAAGAGTACAGATTTCTCCTCTTCCTATCCTCACCGTAGCCTCTGAAGAACATTCTAGAGGTCTACTGAAAGTCTATATATACAACAGCCTCCTTGCATTATCTATGTAACAGAAAAAACAATAGTGTTTTGTTTATAATGTAAATTAGTTTCTCTGCTCTCTCTCTGTTATACTATTCCCTGTTTTAAGTGTTGCCTCTGTTTTTTATGCTGATTTTTATTTGTTCATCGGGGGTAAAGATTATAATTTTCTATAATGGATTTAGAATTTTCATGAATTGAATCCAAGGTCAAGGAGAAGAATTTGTTAAATAATTTATCACGACGTGTGTAAGATTCTGAGTTTTGTATAAATGTCCAAGTTGAAATATATTGAGCTACAAAGTTGATACTACACTAATGTCCTACACAATACCATGCAAGCCCAAGCGGATATTTATAACGGAGGCGAAATTTCTTTAGAATTGTGTTGTAAGATTTCTCTCTGTCTGCCCACATCTTTTTATTAACCGTTCATATGTTCAGACAGTTCAATTTAAAGGGTACGATGTTCGTTGTGTATATATTTAGACGGTAGGAAGTATAAAGGCCATGCCAAAAGTCTTGGGTTGATTAGGCACACCCTTATTTAAGGCACTTTCCCAAAATTCTCTCCTTCCCACGGATAAAATTTAGCAGTTTCTTTGAAAGATAGTTCTATGGAATATTTCGCCAGCTAGGGTACATTTAACTATTAGAAAAATTGAATAGTTATTAAGTAGAGCACAATCATCAATAACAACCCACTATTATCTTGTAAAAATGATCTTCTACAATCTATATTGTTTGCTGTTGTTGTTTCTCAATGCATTTTATATCAATATTCTAAATCGCACTCAAGATATTTACAACGAAAGAGTCTACAATCACAAAATTACAATCACAGAATAGATTGAAAAATCTGTGTAAACAAAAATCCTTTTCCAATAAATTTAACGTCTTAATTGACATTTATGTATGTGCTACTGTAGTGGAAGAATAAACAATTGCAAGCTATAACTATTACAATTGAAAACTACAACAGCTTAAAGATGCTACATATGTCTCGTAACCCAGTGGAATGAATAACCCAATTATAGTAGGTAAATTGCATCCCTTGCAGCTTGTTGGAAATAATCCCAACTACTACCTGCCATTCCTGTCATTCCATCAAATCCTCCGTATGCATATTAATATTTGACAGCGACTTCTGTCAACTCAGAATCCACCATTTTGCAGAGATATCTCAGCAACCATTAAAACTAATCTTTCTTAGATTTTTGTGAATCTCATCAGTACAATCTGCAAGTTTCACACATTTTGTGGCTGGTATAAAAATTATTATTTTATCTTAGCTTCTATTTCTCTGATGTTATTATAGAGGAAGTGTACCAGTAAACCACATGGGGTCCAATAACAGTGGCATTTTTGTCATTTTGACTCTTCAATTACTAATATTAAAGGAGTTTCCAAAATGATAACACATGTGCTAATAGCCTATCACAATGTACCAATAGACAATAATTTTTAGCTTTTTTGATTGGTAATTGACCCATTTGTACTAGGAAAAATTATCCAAATCCATATACTGTTTACAAATATGAATGAAGAATTTTACAGTGCTACTCGGTAGCACGCAGCTGCTATGTGTCACAAAAATTACCTGACGAAAGTTCTTTTTTTGGACGAAAAATCGTAGTGGAGGTATTCAGAACTTCCCCTCCCTTCAATTTTGTTCAAATCACTTAGGGCCCGTTTGGTTGGGGAATTGGAAAATGAAACAAATCATGGTTATCCATAGCCTGGTTATGCAAACCCTGGTTTTCATTTTTTGGGACTGTTTGGTTGCCCTGGAAGATGGATTTGT
>MU223579.1:704574-729881 GCA_018584345.1 Thuja plicata
AATTGGTTGATCCACCACTTGGCTGTAAACCTATTGGTTGCAAATGGATTTTTTGAAATAAATATAAAGCTGATGGCACACTTGATAAACACAAAGCCCGCCTTGTTGCCAAAGGTTATGCTCAAAAGGAAGGCCTAGATTATGATGAAACTTTTTCTCCTACTACAAAATGGACCACCATTCGTGCTTTGTTAGCCCTTTCAGCACAACATGGGTGGAAAGTACATCAACTAGATGTAAAAACCACATTCTTGAATGGTGATCTCACAGAACTAGTATATATGACACAACCAGAAGGATATGAAGTCCATGGAAAAGAACACCAAGTGTGCAAGCTCATTAAATCATTATATGGTTTGAAGAAAGCCCCCCGAGCATGGTATCAAAAACTCACTCAACATCTTTTGAAGTTGAATTTTCAGCATTTTGAATTTGATGATGCAACTCTTTTTGTTCAAAATGTTGATGGGATTATCGTTTATCTTGTTGTTTATGTGGATGATTTATTTCTTATTGGTAACAATGAGGATTATACTCAAATTGTGAAAGCTCAATTGAAGCAAGGGTTTGAAATGACCAATTTAGGTAATCTCCATTACTATTTAGGTGTTGAGGTGATTCAACATCCCACCTATATTTTCATTTCCCAGCAGAAATATAATGGTGAACTTCTCTCTAAGTTTGGCATGACAGATTGCAAATCTCTTAGTACTCCAATGGAGCAAAATCTCAAGCTCACTTCCACCGATTCTATGGTGTTGGTTGATCCAACTCCCTACAGGCAACTTGTTGGTAGTTTGATTTATGCGACTACCACTCGTCCCGATATTTCCTTTGTTGTTGGGGTTCTCTCTAGATTCATGCAAAAAACTCAAGAAAGTCATTGGTTAGCAGCCAAACGTGTTCTTCGGTATTTAAAAGGCACTCAAAACTATGGCTTCAAGTACTCACAAGTCACAAGTTTCTCATTACTTGGATATTCTGATTCTGACTATGCAGGTGATTTAGAAGATGGAAAATCTACAATTGGATTCTTCATGTCTCTTGGATCTGCTGCTATTTCATGGAAATCAAAGAAGCAATCTGTTCCAGCTCTCTCTTCTGCAGAAGCTGAATATATGGCAGCTTCTGAAGCTACTCGCAAGATCTTATGGCTTCGAAGGATTCTTACAAATTTACAAGCCCAACAAATTTCTTCTACTCCACTTTTTGTTGACAATCAATCTGCAATTAAGATGGCAAAAAATCCAGTATTTCATGATCGTACTAAACACATCAACACTAAATTTCATTTTCTTTGCCACCATGTGAAAGATGGAATTGTGCACCTTCACTATTGTCCTACTGATGATCAGCCTGCAGATCTTTTTACCAAAGCTCTGGGACGAGAAAAGTTTGAGAAGTTTCAGTGCATGATTGGTTTAACCCCTTCAGATTAAGGGGGGGATGTTACACCATTGATCATCAGGATTTTTAGACTATTGTTTTTAGTTTATTTTAGTTTATTATTATTTAGTTTTACTATTCTTGCAACTGCAAAGAGATTCCTAACTAAATCTGCACTTTATAAATTGTATTTCTGTGTTTTCATTTCTAAGCAATGATTTAGAATAAAAGTGATTTATTCAAATCAACCTGGTCTAACATGGAATGACTTGATTTTTTAACTAAAACACTTTCAACTATACCATTAAAGCTAACTTTGAGGAGTATTAGTTCCTCTTAAGTTGTTAACTGTTGGCCAATGGAGCTTTAATTTATTTTTTATTGTCTAGCTCTGCCGGATGGAAGAGGCGTCCTACCCACGCTGTAGATGGCCGTAGCTAATATCAATTCACTGCTTCTTGAAGTTCTTCTACTGTGACAAAGTCCTCCTTAATAACTTTCTTTGTCATTTTAAAGAAAACATTGAAGTCTGGTACCATATCATACCAGTTTGAGAGGAAAACCGACACCAGTTGTGTATGAAGGATGTGTCGAGGGGCATTAGGCAATGTGATACCATCACCTATAATGATTTTTATGGCATCCAGAACCTATACTAGGAGTTGTCTGAATGCGATGTTCATCTGACGTCCAAGATAGGGGCCTGATATTGGGTGCTCCCAATGTTGTGCTCTCAGAGCTATTCTCAAATTAAGCTCTTTGTAGTCCATCTATTTATCAGAGAAATTTATGATTTGAAAGCCTTCATTTATCTTGATGCATTCAAAATGGCCCTACTGTGTGTGATATATAGGCCTGGTTTTGAGGATTACGTCATGTTTGTGAAAAATGTGTCTTTTCTCATGAAAGGAGCTACATGTGTTATGGATTTTGAAAATCTGAGAACCTTGCTTTGTATTAATAAATACCATTATTGCGGGCATATTTTGTCTGATATTCGTCCTTCTGGGCACGATTGTGATTTTTTGTATCTCCACTATTCACTATTATATCACATCACTTTGAGATCACATTTTCTTTTAATTACTTGTCATGAGCACATGTGTCATCACCTTGCGTATTGCTTTTAGTGACCTCTGTCTACTTACAGAGACCCAAAAAATCTTATCCTATCATGATTTGGCATGTTTATGTACTTTGTGACCCTTTGATTACCTTCAACTGTCACATCCACTACTTGCTCGCATTATATAGTACATTCTTCATGGAGATATTTTGGTATCTCTGACGTATGAACATGTGTGCATTCTCTTTGCGAGTCCATCAAGGTGCCGTCAACCCCCAAATTTGCTAGCAAGTCAGCTATTTTATTCCCTTCTCTATAGCAGTGGGAAACCTTGTATGACTACAGTTTTGAGAGGATGGTAATCACTTCTTGTAAAGTATATTTGATTTCCCAGCTTACCTCTGCTTTTTTGGAAAAATATGATATGATTAGGCGAGAATCACCTTCGATATGAAGGTCCTTGATGCCCAATTGATATGCTGATCTAATCCCACACAAGAGTGCCCTAGCTTCAGCCATATTGTTTGTGCCATTTGGCAGAGTATAGTATGAAACTAGAATTATCATTTTATCATGTTTTCTCAGGACGAAACCCGTGCCACTTTTCCCTGGATTACCTTTACTAGCTCTGTCAAAATTTAATTTGATTTGTTTTGAATCTGGAGGTGTCCATTTAATGTCTTTATGCACTGTTGCTTTTGGCATATTCCCAATTAAGACTCCTGTAAATGGGATGTAAATCTGTGGCCATCGTGACAAGATTACATTGTCATATGACGTGTAAGTTGATGAGATCTTTTTTACCCTTGCCACATGTGCATTCACCATTTTTGAAGTGAATTTCTCCACCATGCTACAAACCTTTTTTATAGGAGAGACTTGTTTTCTGAATAACTTCTTGTTTCTTTCCCACCAAATACACCAGACTATGGTAGCCGGGATGACTCTCCAAATGCTTGAGAAAAAAGAATCCTGATATAGCATAGGCCATTGTTGAAGCATCAATTGTAGTGAGATATGAAAAGGACGACTCCATCCTAGTTTATCTAGAGCCCATTTCCAGATTTCTTGTGAGAAATCGCAGTTCAAGAGGAGGTGATTTGTGTCTTCCATATCTTTTCTCCATAACACGCATGCGAATGTGTCCATAATCCCCAGTCTTTTGAGTCTTACACTTGTTAATATCCTATCTTGTATAGCCAGCTAGAGGAAAACTCCAATTTTTTGCAGTATTGCGCTGTGCCATGCAAAATTCAGTATGGAATTAGGTAATGGAGGTGCCTGAACAAGGGGGTGGTAACGTTCTTTGACTGTATATTTACCTATCCTGCTATTCGTCCATAATAGTCTATCACATTCACCGTTGATAGATATGAATCGGGATTTCATGATATCTTGCAGCTCTTGCTTTTCCAACTGTGGGATCTGAAAGTGTGAAAAACCTTTCCATATTGCTTTTCCATTTTGAAAACATATGTAGTCTGCGACCTTATTTCCCCAATGTCACTCCAGAATTTGTTTAGCTCTTTGGATACTTGGTATGGTGTGAAGCTGGGGGTATCCGTTCCATGAGTCCTGCTAGAACAAAGTTTTAGTGCCCGAGTTTATTTGCCAGGAAAGATTTGGTAGGATGACCGCTTGACTTTTGATGATAAAGTTCCACATATCTGATCCATTCGAAGGATTGCTAATTGTGAAAATTCTCTCTGGATCTTCTAAGTCTAGATATTTAGCTCTTACTACCTTAGCCCAAAGACTGTTTGGGCAGTTATAAATTTTCCAGGCCAGCTTTGCCCCTAGGCTTAGAGTTCTTTCGTGAATTCTGTGGAAGCCTAGGCCTCCATTCTCTTTTGGTTTGCAGAGATTTTTCCAGGATACCGAGGGTATTTTGGATTTGTCATCCAAATTGCTTTCCCAGATAAAATCTTTCAGCAGTTTCAAGATTTTGTTCATTACTCCAGGAGGTGCTGATATTACTGACATAATGTAGTTCGGGATAGAGCTGAGGACTGTTTTGGCAAGCAAGATTCTTCCTGCCAAAGATAGCCACCTTTCTTTCCATGAGGCAATTTTTTCTCTGATGTTTGACAGAACTCCATCCCAGAATGCGATCTTGGCTTTACCTTGGAAGAAGGGAATTCCCAGGTATTTTCTTAGAGTGGTAGCCAGCGAGAATCCCAAAGTTTTCTGAATAACTCTACTTGCCTTTTTGGATGTATTGAATATGAAATTTTTTTATTTTCCTTTGATTAATTTTTGACCTGAGGCCTCACAATACTCTGTCAGTGTTTCTTTGATGCCTTTTGCTTTTTTTACACAACCCTTACCAAAAAGTAATGAATCATCCGGAAAGAGTGTGTGAGAGATTTTGATCTGAGACTGTCTGATTGAAATGCCTTCCAGGATGCCCTAAGATTTCTTCATTGAGATGAGTCTACTAATACCCTCTGCTAGGATAATGAACAAGAATGGTGACAAAGAGTCACCTTGTCTAACTCCTTGGGTAGATGAGAAGTATCCACTTGCTGATCCATTAATTATTACAGACAATTTGGCACCTGTGATGCATGACATAATCCATTTAATCCATTTTTTATCAAAACCCATTTTTTCCATTAGCGTTTTTCAAAAATTCTCAGTTGACCCTGTCATAAGCCTTGGTCATGTCAAGTTTAAGAATCATTGCTGGTATGTTTTCTTCTTTGATAGAATGGAGGACCTCGTGCACTATCAGTGCTCCTTCCACAGTTTCCTTTCCAGGCATAAAACCGCCTTGCTGTTCTGAGATGATTTTTGGAATCAATTTTCCCAGTCGTGTTACCATTAGTTTAGATATAATCTTGTAGATGGTATTGCATAAAGAAATTGGCCTAAAATCAGCAAAAGAGGAAGTTTGTGGGCATTTTGGGATGAGTGTAATAGTTGTGTTATTGAACTGTCTCAGCATGCATGAATGTTTCTTGGATTCCTCTGCTGCCTTCAGAATGTCCCTTCCCATGAAGTCCCAACATTTCTGGAAGAAAAGAGGAGTGAGTCCATCGGGACCCGGGGCCTTATCTGATTTCATAGCAAAAACTGAAGCTCGTACTTCTTCTAATGAGAAAGGGGCCAGTAATGCTCTCTTATCTAAATCTGAAACCAAATTTGGGATGCAATTCAGAATAGAGGGGTGTTGGGTGGGGGCTGCATTAGGGTTAGCTGAGAGGAGATGTGAAAAGAAGCTAGTTTCTTCATCTTGGATATCCTTCTGATTTTTGAGAATCATGCCATTACTATTCTTAATCTGAAAAGTAGAGCCTTTATGTCTCTTAATTTTTGCCGATATATGAAAGAAAGATGTGTTTCTATCTCCTTCTTTGAGCCACATTTCTCTCGATCTTTGTCTCCAAAATATTTCCTCTCTCAAAAGAATTTCTTCCAACTTTTGATTAATTTGAGCTTGTTCCTCATAGACTTCAGCAGTCATACCCTTATTTTGAATATAGTCCCTGATCTCTTCTAATTTATTTTGAGCTTCCTTTTTTTGCGAGAAGATGTTCCCAAAGGAATTTTTATTCCAGTGCTTCATGTTGATTTTCATAAATGTAAGTTTCTTGGATAGCTTAAACATTTCAGTACCCAGGGTCCTTGCTGCTTGAGCCCACCAAGATTGCAATAGTCTAATGAAATTTGGATCTCGAAACCACATTTTCTCTATCTTAAAGTGAGGACGTTTCGATGTGGGTTGGTAAAGATTTTGAGTTTCGACAGATAGGGCAAAGTGATCCGAGCCTGTGAGTGATAAAATAGAAGATTGACAAATGCCATGTTGAGCCAACCATGGGGAGTTTACCAGAAACCTATCCAGCCTGGAACCAATATAATTCTTACCTTTCCTCTTGTTTGACCAAGTAGTTTTACCATTCGGAGGAATACAATCAACTAGTTGGTTTCCATCTATAAAGTTTCGAAAGTCATCTACGACTAGAAGAGAAGGGTTGCCACCCCCCAATTTGTCTTGAATGTTTAGGTACACATTGAAATCCCCCCCAGGATAATCTTATTTCCATCTAATCCATGTAAAATTATAGAAAGAGAGTTCCAGAGTCTTTTTTTACTTAGGGGGAAAATTGGCCCATAAACATTGATGATAATGAAAGAGATTGAAAAGACTATTACCTCTGTCGCTATCCAATTGGCATTTTTTGAAATCAATGTCACTTGACATTTGTGTTTGTTCCATAAGATTGCCAAGACTCCTGAGGCACCTGTGGCTGTGGAAGATAGAAAGCCCCAATTATACCATTTTGGGAAAAGTTTGTTAGCTGCATCTTCTGATAACTTAGTCTCTTGTAGTAGCATCAGATCGACATTTCCAACTAGAATATGATTCTTAATCAGACGAGCTTTGTTAGGGGCATTTAATCCTCTAACATTCCAAGTGATAATTCTCATAATTCCTTCAAAGAGCAGTTGGCTCTCCTACTTCCATTAATTTGTTTAGAAATTAACACTGCTGTCTCATCCTTGCATTTCCTGGGTCTCTGCTGAAAGTTTATAGTTAGCTAGGTCCCTTGGGCTATCTCATCTCTTAGCTTGGAAATTTTTGACGGTCTGCCCCTTGTTTTCTTTATAGAACTCAATTTAGCTATTTTTGATATATCTATCTCTGTTTGGAAAATTGAGCACATTATGTCTTTCTTACTAGGAGTGTCCTCCTTATTAGAATGCTGTAGAAGAAAATGAACCCCTGCTTCTATTTCCTTATCTGAATTTGGTTCTGAACCACTATGGAGGTCATCTAGTTTGTTTTTTGCTACTATGAGAATAAGTGACTCCATCATTAGGTCTTGTTTCAGACTTTCCATTATAGTATTTTGGCTATTACTTGACCATTTGGCAATCTCTCGTGTAGTATGCAGGGTCGAGTGATAATGATCGACTTTTGGTTGTGTGGGGGGCACCCTATTAGGTCTAATTGAGATCTTGTTACCGACAGATGCCATGGAGCAAGAATGTGAAGATTTGATCTTTTCTTAGGGGGAAAGGGCTACCTCAGGGGAATTTGGTATGTCTCCCAAGTCTACTATGAGGATATTACCCTCCTTAACTCCCCTTAATGATGCTGGGATAAAAATCTGCCTGTAATGTCGAGTTTCTATAAGTATGGCCCCCGCTTGCTAAGATGCAATCATGCCTTGGTCAGGCAAGGATGTCTCCCCCAGACTTGGAGGAGCATTTAGCAGCAGAGAGGTTGTACCCTGACTATGAGAAGCAAAGAAGAGCCATAAGAATTTCTGAAGGTTACTAAAGAAGTTGGCGATCAATTCTCCACCGATTTCGAGCGAGATGTTGCTGATATTAACTGACTTTTTGTTCTGAAGATTACTCCCACCTATATCAGGAATGGAGCAAGAGGCTGGATTGGAAGAATGATCCTTACAAACAACCACCTCTGCGACCTCGAGTTCTTGATAGTTAATATTCAGGTGGCCTAAGTGATTTTGGCATTCGCACACAATGTGATCTTCCAGGACCTTAATGTCTTGAAGCCAAGACCCCCATTTAGATTTTATCTAAATGACCTTTGGAAGAGCCTTAAAATTGTCGACGAGAATACAAACCCTAACTTCCATCTGGGTAAGTTCAAAAGGGATAAGATCGTGTCTTATGAAAATCCCCAATTTATTTGCCAGGATCTCTATGATACCTGGGTCTCTGTATTCCAATGGGAGAGTCAGGCAAGCCATCCACTAAGGAAAGAAACGGCATGGATGCTAGTGGGAGTTAAAATTTGGAGACCAAATGGAAGTAAACATCCCCGCTCCCTGACAAAACAAACCTTTCTCTCTATGTACCAGATCTCTATGGGGTTTAGATTTGAAAATGGCTACAAAAAAATGACTATCCCCATCAATCATAATAAGGTCTTGTAAACCTGTCTAGGATTCCATAGCCCAAGCATTGACTGCCGTAAAAGATATATTGTGGTTAGCGCACTTACCAATCAGGGCATTTTGTCGAAGGATATTGATCTGGTCCTGGAGTAGATTTTCAGGAAGGACAACAGATGCTTGAAAGTTTACCATAGTATCCTGAGTAGGAGGTTCAGGGACCTTCTTTTTAACCCAGATTTTTGGTTGCTTATCATCTTTTGGATTGAAGGGGGCTCTAGGGGGAGCCAAGTTCTTATCCTAAGAAAACTCAATGTAATGAAACCCTGACTTGCAAGGCTGTGAAGAACAATTTGGAGAATTTGGAGGGGATCCCACACAAATATCAAAAATGGGTTGCTTGTCCTTAAGGAGACTTGGTTTTCGATACCTGTGTTTGGGGAAATCCCAACTTGAGTGCTCATTGCAGGGAGGGAGTTGTGATACTCTGTTCTTTTGAAAATACTTTCCGCTTGGAGGAGGTTTCCTTAAGAGATTTACACCGGAAGGGTGAAGAGATGGGGGATCGATAAGATGACTACCAAAAGAGGCCCTAGGGTGTGTGCCCAATACTTGTGGAGCCAATTTTTCAGTAGGCGCCGAGTGACCAGGGTTTTGCCGCCCAAAATTTCTTTGAGTTTGAAAAATGGCTAGGTTAATCTGGTCCCCCCGAGGTCTTAGGGAAGCTGATTTAGAGGATTCTCCCACCTCAGACGATCTCACACCCTCAGATCCAACAAAAAATGAAGAAACTTGCAAAGAACCAAAGGCTTTTTTAGATTTCAAGTGATCTAGGGCGGATGGGTTAGAAATCGGTACCTTATCAGAGCCTATCAAGGGTAGAGGCTTTTTTTCCCTTACCGACTTCAGTATTTGCTTTTTTGAGAAGGAACCAAGGGTTCACGAACATGGGTTTCGCAGGACTGACCATGGCTTTTCCGCAAAAGATTTTCAGTAAGTCCTTCTGGCCCTTTTGGTCTGTGAATTTCTTTGCATATTCGTGCATTTGGAAACCCTCGATACTGAGATTCCCGTCTGTTTTCTAAGCCCTTTGTACAATAGGACGCTGCCTAAAAATGTTGGTCCAGCTGTTTTTGGTTTTTTGCTAGTCCTATTGCCTACTCGTCTGAAACGTACCATCACCGGCCTAGTTATTTCTATCAGTTCTGCCTACTGAACCCTGTTGCTCCTGCCATCGCCCTGTTGCTCCTGCCATTTTTTTCATGGTAATTACTAATCTTATGAAGAGTAATGACGAATAAAATAAAGCAGAAACTCGAACCAATCTAAACATAAAATTTATTTGAAATAAGATGAAAGCTAAATGGAAATTTTTTTTAAAAACTCGAACCAATCTAAACATAAAATTTATTTGAAATAAGATGAAAGCTAAATGGAAATTTTTTTTAATTCTAATCTAATTTAAAAAAAACTCTTTATAGTTATTATCTTTACTTATTAACTCTACCCCTACTTCCACTAGCATCAGAAGCTCAAAATTCATTAATAAGCACATGCTTTATCTTTCGAATGAGAGCTCTTATTTCTCAAAGTCATGTTCATATCTTACATAGAGCTCATACAATTGGTGCAAATGCTATAATTATAGTATTTTTATTTTCTGCACTTAAAATTAATTTTAAATTTATGATGCTATATGATCTTGAAGATGTTTTCATTACAGATGGAAGTAAGGATATTATTAAGAAGAAAAACTCTTCCACATCAAGAATACAATAATTTTGGAAAAAATGATAAAAAAAAAATTATTATTTAACGTGGAGAGAAAAAGTTATTAGGAGAGCATGAAGACGATAGGGGAACACTATTTGAATATAGAGTCAATTTCACTTTAGATTCTTAATTTTCATTCTTAGTAATGATAATTGTATCATAGAACAAAAGGTTTTATGAAGTATCTTTTGTCAAAATGGTAGCTGATATCTTATTAGGATTCATAAGCCTCATTATTTACCTTCAGGAAACTAAAATATCTATATGGTACAAAAATGTTAACTACTTTCAAGCTTTGGAAATATATTTAGTATTGGTGTGCATGAGCTTATTCTTTGGTAGTAGGGTTAGCTTGTTTTTGGAACCATGCTTGGATTAAACCTTCTAGTTTGCTAGTGAGTAAAAATTCCACCAAAGTTTGTTTGGCTTATGTTTGACTTGTTTCCCTAAATAAATCATGGGAGCTTTCATTTCGTTCTTAATAATATTAATGAAGAACTTGGGTTTTTTTTGTTTGCAAAAATCTTATTTATCCTTTCTTAAAGGATAATATGTGATTTATCAATCTCATTTTCCTTAAACAGATTTGTAGTCCCTTCACTCTAAAATAATAAATGATTTTTCCTCCACATGTAAATGATTGGATATTTTCTAATTTTTCGCTATTACATTGGGATAAGTGTGTTAGTTTGGGATAAGAGGGATATGGAAAGAACTAGATGGGGAGATAAATAAATGATAGAGTGAGAGGGGTAATAAAAGATGGGAAAATATAGAGGGAGAAAATAAGAGATGGACGGATGTAAAAATAATGATAGAAATGAGAAGTGATACATGTAGAGAGAGTGAGTGATATAAGGGCAAAGAGAGATGGATACATAATGACACAAAAATCTTTTTGAACATATTATTATATTGTGAAGTGCCACTCTTCAACCCAAAATTTGATAATTTACTATATTTAACAATTTTTTTTAATAATTATCTATTTAAAACTATTTAATGAAATATATCTTTTCTAAAAATGGTTCTTTTATATAAGACAATTATAACCATATAAAAATTAAAATTGGTTCAAATATTTTCCTTCCTTTTATGTAATGATACATTATTATTTTTTCACTTTATGTATTTCTAATCCTTAGGGTTGTATTTTCCTTGGCCATTAAATCCAAATGGTTGGACTTACATGTCAATGCCTAAAGTTTATTTTTTGTAAATTTGAAAAAGATCACCCAATCTCAAACATGTAATCCATATTTCTCTCTTAGTATTCTAACCATATAGTTTTTTCTATGTTTTAATTATGATTAATTTTGAACCTTTAATTTCTTTTTCTTGTGGCTTCATTTTTTCTTCAAAATCTTCGTATGATATTTTTGGTTTCATTTTATTTTTATTTTTTATAAACATTTGAAACATATTATACTTTTAGAAACTAGACTCTCCTCTATAGATAGTATAAAAATGGTATTCGATTAGTTTCCAAATTCAGGGGGTGGGATGATTTTTTATTTAATTTTTTAGGATGCGTCTACTTTGAAAATTAGTAAAATCTATATGTTTATTTTAAAAATAGTAGAATGATCAAGTATAAACTGAATGCTGTTATTTAAGTTGTCATCAGAGAAACTTATGAAATATTAAGAAAATGTTAAAATTTCATGGGGACCATAAGAAATACTATGCTATATTTTTTAAATAAAATTATGAGAACTTTGTCGGCATCCCCTATTTGAAGTCAATAATCCCCACTATTTGCATTAAAGCATTATAGTTTGTAAATTCGTTGCATAAAAATTAACTCTTTGTTTCCTCGTGCCTTTAGATTTTGAGTGTAACTATCTTCAATTCTGATCCAAGCATAGTCTTTCTTGATTTCAAAATAAATATCCATTCAAGATCCCTTTTTCGTCCCCTATTTCCATGCACATAGCTATAATAGGTGTCTTATTTTAATTTAATTTTTATTTCTTCAACAATAATGTAATAGAGTAGATGTTTGATTTTAACTCATCTTTGATTTTTTCATGTGTGTGGTAGAAGATATATTTGTTTTAGTTCTAACTTATGCAATTGTGTGGTCAAGTAAGATCTTTTTATTCAACAGTTGGTTTTGTAATAGTGTGCAGTAGATGATAGAATATCCAAAATAGGGATTGATACCTTACTCATCACAATCACTAAAGAACCACCCAAATACCTTGCAACCCCTCAAATAAACTTACTACAAATTGATTTAGACATTGTCTATATTGATAAATTAAATGATAAGGTCTAGAAAACTACAATGAACCCATCATTTTCAGTGCTATTCCAAAGAAAGATAATTTTAAGTTATGATGTTAATCTAAGTTTTGAATTTAGAGATTCATAGTTTTAGTAACTTAGATATTCTCTAGGTTAATTAATGACAAAATGTTAGTAACCATGAGCAAGAAATCACATCTTAGTTAATTTTAGAGAAGTATTTAAATCAATTATTAAGCCAAGAATCACATGATTTTTTTGTACATCACATAAATAGGGCTTAAAGTAATAGAGGTGATGTTATACTAGCTAATCCAACCTTCTCATATCTTATTTGTTTTAATTAGGCTCAAAATCAAACTAACATTAAAAAAATCTATCCTACCATATTAGTCATATTCTAAGGAGAATTATTTGAGGACCCCTCTGAATTTCTATTTTAATTAAAAGTCCTATATAAACATCCTTATTGTAATAGCATCACTATAATGCAAGCACTTAGATGGTAGTGAGTTCAAATATGTACAATAACACAATAGAAAACAAACAAACAAACCACCTAACTAACTTACTAACTAACTAACTAACTAACTAACTAAATAACTAACTAACTAAATCTTCTTACTTTCTTGCCCCCATAAAATTCAAAAGGGGGAGAAACATCATAGGAATTTGTCATTCTCGTTAACACATTTATCAATGGTATAAAAGGGCAAGTGATTGACAACTTTGTCATAGTTTATGATATGTAAGAATTCTCATAATTCATGATATGTGAAGATTCTTATAATGCATGATATATAAGTTATGACATGGAAGATCAACATCCTTCCAAATGAAGGATAAAAAAAAATATAGTGCTCATGTTTTGGTAGGTGAGTTAATGCAATTTTATGTTCTTTATTATAAATATGATCTATTTTGACATAAACACTAGAATTCTTACTTGAGATATTTATAATAAATATGCTACAAAAATTTCCATATGCATAATTTGTAATTATAATAAAGAGTAAATATTTTAAGAATGCATTGAAATCCACATTGTATCAAGACAATGATTAGATCTTAAGATACTTTAACTTGCTTTTAGTTAGGTGCCCTAAGTGTTAATGGTCATTTGCAATTACCATTGTACCATTGAGAAGAACAAATTGTTTGCATTCAAATTTAATAATATTGTCCTGAATGAAACATACAATTATCTGTACATGTAGTTCCACGCAATTTGCATCTTAATACACATACAAATATCTATAATACTTTCATCCTCACAAACCGCAACCTCATGTGTACATCTTTGGGCCCATTTGGTGCATGGAACTAATTTATCCCGAATAGGCCTATTCTAGAATAAGGACCTATTCTCAGATTTTTTAATCCTAAAAATGAAACTTGGAATAAGCTATTGTGCGTTTCGATCCCATAATGTAGAATTGGAATAAGGATTATTTTTCATATTTTTAATTAATTTGAATATTTTTAACTTATTAAAAATTTATAATTAAAAAAAAAAAAAAGTTTCTTATGAATTTTAATTTTTCAACTTTTAAATAAATTTTTTTAAAAAAAATGAAACTATGTATTATTAACTTTAAAAAAAACTGGGAGTGGGAGATGGAGCTAGAGCAGGAGCGGGAGGGAATTCAAATATCGTTGAAGGCAGGAAAAGTGATGCTGGAGGAAATAGGGTTTCTGCAGTAGCAGGAGATCAGCAACTGTAGGAGGATCAACAGATGAGGGCTCCACTAAAGAATTGGAAGATGGCATTGCCCCTGATTTTTGAGACGGTGGGCTAGGAGAAAGATCCAAAAGTGAGGCGGCAGAAAAAAATGGTCAAGCTTCGAATAGAAATAACCTAAAAGGAAGCTAGTCGTCATTATTTGGGATTAAACCAATAGGAAAATCTTCTTTCTCAAGTATCAACAATACATCAGACCCAAGCATAAGGTATTATGGTATTTCTATTCCTGATCCTCTTATGGAGCATACTATTGCTACAGTGGCTCTTACGCTGGTAGGAAAGTTCATAGGAATACGACCCAATATCAAGCTAGTCAGGGAGTTTACTTACCATAAATGGAAACTCAAAGGATGGGTGCACATAGTAGCAATTCCAAAAGGGTTTTTTTATTTTGTATTCTCAAATAATGAAGATCTACCACAAGTGTTGTGTGCAGGACCCTGGATGTTTGGCAAATCATTGCTGGCTCTCCAAAAATGGATTACAAATCTGGATCTCAATGTTGAAATATTTGATTTTTCCCCTGTCTGGGTTAGATTACCTAGTCTCCCGATGGAATACTAGCACGAGGATGTTCTTGTTGG
Organism: Thuja plicata; assembly: GCA_018584345.1. Classification (NCBI taxonomy): domain Eukaryota; kingdom Viridiplantae; phylum Streptophyta; class Pinopsida; order Cupressales; family Cupressaceae; genus Thuja; species Thuja plicata. Next base: position 719,251 of record MU223579.1, read on the forward strand.
TTTAGCGAGTGCTTTTGGTGAGCTGCTTTCGATAGAGCCGATGACAGTTGCAAGATCTAAACTGATCTATGCGAGAATCTGTGTGAACATCCACCACAAAATGGATCTACCTAAGGTCATCACCATCAGTTCCAAATTGGGTAAGTACATCCAAGCTATTGAATATGAATCACTCCCTTTTGCTTGTTTTACTTGTAAACAATCTGGTCACTGGGCTAAATAATGTCCTTTGAAAAACAAAAACAAAAAGTAGATCAAAAAAGTGAAATAGATCATAAAAGAGAACCTAAAAGGGTTTGGAAGCAGAAGGTAAATCTTAATGAAAAAGATGTTGGAAAAGCTGATCAAGGTCAACAGGAGAAAAACACAGACAACTTAATCAGTAATGAATCAGAGGAATCACAGATTCCTGAAAATATAATTAGTTTGCTAAAAGACAAAACAGTCCATGAAATAAATAAAGATTCTAGTATTGAGAAGGGGCAACATAAAGAGAAGGAACTAGAGGAAATCAATAAAGCCAATATAAATAATGGGTTGGAAGGAAGTATTGAGCATGGGAAGCCTAAATAGAAAGAACCAGAAGACATCAAGCAGGGGATGTCTAATGAGAAAGAACCAAAAGACATCAATAAAGCCAATACAATGAAAAAGTTGGATGGATTTTCCACCTCAAGGGTATCCCCCACCATTGGGGGAAATGAGGAGCAAGAACATTACTCAGAATAAAGTGACGATGACTCCCTCTCCCCTAAATCAGCTTTGTGGAGTGCAGAAAGCATTGAGATAAATATGAATCTAGAAAAACACTTTGAAAATCAAGAAGCCCCTTGGTCACAAATTAAGAAAAATAAAAGTTTCAACAAAAAATCAAGCAAGAAGGATGATCAGAACAACTTGCTTTTGTTTGACTCTAGGAAAAAAAAAGAAAGTATCAGTCAAGGGGGAGTTCAAACTAGAAGACAACTTAAGGCAGATGTGGGCACTCCCAAAAGCAAAAAAGGCAAGGAATCATAGAAGAAGAAAAGAGAGAATGAAGCAAAGAAGAACATAGTGGATGGTAAACAAAGAACCATCGATGAGATATGTTCCCCAAGCCTTTAATATGAAATTTATCTCATGGAACATAAGAGGGCTTAACAACTTCCATAAACAAGATGTTCTTAGGAACATGATACGAGATAGAAAACCTGATATTTTACTTATCCAAGAAACCAAGATGACCAAGGAAAAACTGGAAAAGATGCATGTTGTAAAAGACTGTAACAGTGTTGGAGGTGACTCGGAGGGAGCTTCGGGTGGAATAGGCATATTTTGGAATACTAAAAATGTTATGTGTAAGTTGATTGTTAGTGAAAAGGACATTTTAGTGGTTAATATTAATTATCTCAAGGAGAATCTCAGCTGGAATCTTATTAATGTTTATGCACCTAATACTAGAGGTGGTAGGAAGAAATATATGCAGAGATTGAAGGATATCCGAACCAACAATGAAGAAACTTGCTGGATGATAATGGGAGATTTCAATACTCCCCTTAAAAATGAAGAAAAAAAAGGAGGAAATACTTCTTAAATTGACAGCAGATCTGATCTTATGGAATTCATCACTGAGGAAGCCCTATTAGACGTTGAGCTTGAAGGTATTAACTATACTTGCTCGAATAGATGCATAGGAAAAGACCTGATCCAAGTCAAATTGGATAGAGTTCTGTTAACCTCTGACTGGTTGACTAGTTACTATTGTACTCTTTCTGCAGAACTCCGGGTTGGTTCTAACCACTATCCTTTATCTCTAAATATGAATAAGATTAATGGCAGGAAAAATATCCCTTTAAGATTTGAAAGAATGTGGTTAGCTCACCCTAACCTAAAAGCTAAGAGAGACGAATGGTGGAATCCTACTATTGAAGGGGGAGCAATGTATAGAATGACTAAGAAACTGAATAATATCAAAAACAATCTCAAAAAATGGAATAAAGATGTTTTTGGGGACATATTTCTTACAAAAGGGAATCTGCAGAATGAAATCAACGAAATCCAAAATAGCATACAGAAGGAGGGTCTCTCAGAGGAAAATAGAACAAAGGAAAATAAATTACTGGCGGATTACCACAATGTTATCACTAAGGAGGAATATTTTTGGAGATAGAGATCTAGAGATCTCTGGCTTAAAGCTGCAGATAAAAATACCAGATTTTTCCACATGACAGCCATGAAACACAAAGCTATTAATAGGATCACTAATCTTCAGTTAAAAGGAAAAACTATGAGAAAGGAGGAAGAAATCAGATCTGAGATGTTAAATTGTTTCTCAGATCTTTTGACTCAGGAGAAAGAGTTGAATAGATCTAATCAGGACAAAATATTAGCAGTTATTCCTAAAATTTTTGAGAATCACTCTAACAAATTGCTCAAATCTATTCCCTCGAACAATGAAATCAAGAATGTTGTCTTTCCTTTGAAGGAGAAAAATCACCAGGTCCTGATGGTTTCCCTATGCTTTTCTTCCAGCAATTCTGGGAGATTATTGGACAAGATGTTCAGGATGCGGTTAAAGAATTCTTTGGGACTAAATTTCTCCTCAGGGAATTAAATGCTACTTTCTTGGTCCTTATTCCTAAGAAACCTGGAGCTAATACTATGGAGGATTTTAGACCTATCAGCTTGTGTAATTCTCTTTACAAGATTATTTTTAAAGTTATTACTTCTAGAATGCTTAAGCTTCTCCCATCTCTAATTTCCCCCCAACAAAATGGCTTTGTTCCTAGGAGACCAATCCTTGATTCAATTATTGTGGCTCATGAGAATCTCCACTCACTGGAAAAAGCCAAAAAACAAGGCTTTATGATGAAGCTGGACCTCTCTAAGGCGTATGATAGAGTTGACTGGCACTTCCTGAGTAAGGTGTTGAATGCTTTCAGTTTTAGCAAGGACATTATTAAAATCATTATGCAACTTGTAACTACTGTGTCCTCTTCTGTTATTGTGAATGGGGGATCTTCCTCCTTCTTTAAACCTTCTAGAGGTTTAAGACAAGGAGATCCCATATATCCCATCCTCTTTGCTATCCTAGCTGAATGTTTGGGGAGGTACATCCAAAGTATGGTGGAAAAAGGGGATATAAAGGGCATACTTCCTTCTTCTGCAAGACTTATCTGCTCCCATGAGCAGTTTGTTGATGATACTCTCTTAATGGGAGAGTCGACCATAAAAGAAGCTAAAAATCTTAAGAAAGGCCTCACTATCTATACCTCAGCTACTGGCCAATTAATCAATTGGAACAAAACTTCCATATTCTTCATAAACACTCTGACAAAGAGACAAAATAAATTGTCAAACATTCTTGGTTGCAATATAGGGAAGCTCCCTTCTTCTTACTTAGGTCTCCCCCTTTGTGTTACTCCTCCTGAAAGTTTTTGGTATAAATTAATTGACAGATATAACAATAAGCTTGCAGGCTGGAAAGGGGCTCTTCTAAGCAATGCATGAAAGATCCAACTTCTGAAATCAACTCTTCAGAATCTTCATGTCTATGCTATGAGCTTGTTTAAAATTCCTCACAAAATTGCTATGGAGATAGAGAAAATTCAAAAAAGATTCCTTTGGTCTGGGGTGGAAGAAAAGAAAAGACTTAGCCTGGTCTATTGGGAGAAAGTGTGCAAGCCTAAAAAACAAGGAGGTCTTGGGCTGAGAAACATCAAAAATATGAACCAAGCCCTCATGGCTAAACAACTATGGACAATTTATGGTGATCAAAAGGAATGGAACTACATAATTAAAAGTATCTTTTCATCTACAATACCTTGGAGGACTTTATAGGTGATGGCAATTGCACCAACAGATCCTATATATAGAATAGTATAAAGTCCACTAAAGAGCTTATAGTTAAAGGGAAAAGATGGAAGCTAGGAGATGGTAGAAGAATTGATTTCTGGGATGATGAGTGGATTCAACCTCAGCCTCTTTCTAGCAACATTTATTGGAAGCAATGCATCGAGAGATGCAAAGAAAATATTGGTTTGAAAGCAACTGACTACTGGCAGGACAATAAGTGGAAGAACCTGGGAGAAATTGATAACATATTTATTTCCCTCTAGCAAGATCTTCAGACCTAGTATATTAAAGAAAACATGCATGACTCCATTGTTTGGAATCCTTTGTTAGATGGTAAATACACTGTGGCATCTACAAATTACCTCTTCACTCAAAGAGAGGAAATGCCTCCTTGTTCCTTTGTTTGGTATAAATTTCTTATACCTAAAATTAATTTCTTCTTTTGGCTCCTGATTCAAAACAAACCTCTAACCCTTGAAAATTTTTCTAGAAAATGGATTTATATGGTAAATAGGTGAAATCTCTATTTTGAAAATGTTGAATCATGTGATCACATTATGCTTCATTGTCCTTTTACTCGCAAAGTGTGGGATATTATTCTCCAAAAATGGAATCTATGCTGGTGTTTTCCTTCTTCTTGGTAGGATTTTGTCACTCAATGGAGCTACCCACCAAAGAACCTTATGGACAAAGTTCTCTGGCTTCTCATTCCCCCTCACTTCTACTAGAGGATCTGGAAAGAATGCAATAATAGAATATTTAGAGATAAGTTGGCTTCTCCCGAAGTGATTGGCAACCAGATATGCAGAGCTCTGGAAGAAAATTTTAACTGTGCTAAAGTAGAATTTAATATCAATAAAAGGGAAAGTGATAGGAAAATTAGAGACTCAAATCCTAACAATCTGAGATCTATGGCTTCCTGGAGCTCTCCTCCTGAATATTGGGTAAAAGCTAATTTTGATGGAGCAACGAAAGGCAACCTGGGAATTGCTGGAGGTGGAGGCATAATTAGAGACCATTATTGCAACTGTGATGGTGATATTGCTGCCCCTATGGGAAACCAATCCAATCATAGGGTGGAAGCTATGGTAGCTCTCAATGTTATTATGCTGGTAGATGAAATGGGATACAGAAAAGTCTGGCTGGAAGGGGATTCTTCAAATATAATTAATAATATTAAAGGCATTTGCAAGGCATCCTAGAAAATTGAACACATTATTGATAAGATAAAAATATTGCTTTGTATTTCTCTTCTTTCCATGCAACTCATAATTTCAGGGAAACAAAACAAGTGGCGGGTAGCCTTGCTAACTCGGGAGTTAAAAATGATGTCACTATCAAGTGGCACGGGAACACTAAAATCAATGATGAAGTGGAATCATTGCTTAATTATGATAAGCTCAATAACAAAATAGGTGAAAATAATCACATTAATCATTCTGATTAATGGTGAAATGACCTGGGGTACGGTGACGACTTTCTACCTTAGGATAGGCAACAGTTGTGTTAACTTCTCGTATACACAAGTAAACATGGTTTTCATTAATAACTCTATGATTGCAAAAATCTGCAACTACTGTCTGCGGATTTTTAGCGTGAAACAGAAGAGTGAGGGAGATTACACAAAGACAAAAGAGATTGAAGACATGGGCAGTGATCTAAAGAGAGAAGAACTTGTAGTGTGTAGCTGGAGGAATGAAAAAGAAGTGTGGAGCATCCTCAAGAAGGGCAGAGTCCATAGATACATGAAGCGTCTTCACGGTAATAACAAAGACATTACGAAGGCCTTCATCAATGGGTGGGATAACGGTAAGGTGAATATCCTTGGCAAATCTATTAAGCTTAATCTAGATTGTCTAGCTGATATCACGGGCCTTCCTCTGGAGGGAATGTAATTTAACAAAGATAATAAGGAGGGAAACAAAGGGTACAAAAAATTCCCTAAAACTGACAAGGAAAGAGCAATGTTGGTGAAGAACAAGATGGACTACGTCAATCTGTCTAACATTAAACACATTTGGGCATTTTTGATTAGGGAAATCATGGAATATTTTACTCTGGACGACAGATTTTCCAAGGTATATAACTATCATTTTGTCTTGGAAAATTATTTTCACCATGATATTAGGGTCTGCTTTCCTTTATTTCTGTTAAGCTCGCTCAACCAGAGCATAATTCATCATAGGGAAAAGTCTTCCCCTGTTCTTCATGAAGGTCTTATTTTGCTGATAACAGATTATATTAAAGATCATATTCCTGATCCTATCCCCAAGAGCATTGAGCAAGGTAAAAGGAAAAACACACCTACTGGTAAGAGCCATAGTAAGCCGAAAGCAAAAAAAAGCCGTAATAGCCCTATTGAGCCTGATATTTCCCTATCTATCTATGATCATATTGAGGGTATGAAGACAAACGACGAACAAGATGTGGTCTCTTCTGAGGATGAAGGTTTCATGATAAACCTAGGCAAAAAGGAGAATAATAAAAATACCAAAGTTGAGCAGCTGGAGGGTAAAGGCCAGATAGCGGATGACCAGAAGACTGAGAACACGGTTGATACTGAGAATAGCAACGACACCCACATTGAGGATACCATAGCAAACACTGAGGTGAACAAGGTGCAAGATCATACCACAACAAATATTCAGGTGAACAAGGTGCAGGATCATGAATACCAGGACTCTTACAGAGAGTCGGGGGATAAGAATACCCATACTCAGAATAGTGAGGGTAAAACTATTGAGATGGAGGAAAAAAACCAAGAGTGTCACAACAAAATTGAGGATCAAAGGGATGCTTCTAGGATGAATGAAGAGGAGATCATTTTCCCTGATGAAGAAGCAAATAAAAATGTCAATGAAGAGCACAACCATGAAACCCTGAGTGATAAAGGAGAGATGAAGAGTGATAAAAAAAATAGAAGTCTTAATGAGGAGATTCGTGAGAAAGATGTAAACGTTAAAAGGAGGGCTTCTTTTACATTCCTCCAAATGGCTAAAAAAAAAGTGCAAAATAGCTACACTATGGACAAGTGGATTCAGGAAGACATGAACCATATGAAAGCTAACCATAAAAGTATGGAAGATAGAATCTCTTTGCTGGAGGATATAGTGGATAAAATGCGAAATGAATCTATTATGTATCAGCAAGGTAAGGATGTTTTTGAAAAGGCTAACAACATGGATAATAATATAAGTACTCTAATAGATAACAGGCTTAAACAAGTCAATGATTTAAGATAAACAGCAACAAAGCACTTCTGAAGAAAATTTCCAACATTAGAAAAATTGGCATGCAAAACTCAGTGGATAATATGAATTCTCTGTATAATCTCCTTGAAAGAAACTACAGTGATAAGTCTAAGACTGAGAATGAAGATGTCCAAGAAATTCAGATGTCTGGTCCTAGTACTAGGACACGATCAAGCATAAAAAAGAAGACTGACATCCAGGCCAAAGATATAACCAAGTTGAAGGATTCAATCCAGTGCCTGGAACTTCAGATGGTTGAAGTCCTGACGCTGGAAGACCAGATGGAAAATGCTTAGTTGTCTGGCTAGAAGTTGTCGGGTGCTGGGAGTTTTTTGTTATTTTTTTGTTTAGTCTGAAATCTTTGTTCTATCTGGGTGCTAGCCCTATTTCAGAGTGTTGTCATGCTTGATAGCTTGTCTTTCTTGTTTATTCCTGTTTATCTTTCTGATTTAATGTAAAGGGTTTCGGGGCCCCTTCAAAACCAGTTGTTACCTTAATCAAAAACATAAAAAAAAAGATTATAATACAATTTTTTTTTTGTTTAAGGCAAAAATGGCAGTGCCATTAAAATATATAAAAAATTTAAACTGCTTCAAGGGCTCAAAAGGGAGAGAAGCAGAAAGAAAAACCTTAATAATTACCCAATACAGACCGTATTATACACATAGACAATAATAGGAATAGCATGAGCATACATCGCTGGACATGCTAGTTACATAAGGATTTCGGAGAAGCCCTAAACAAAAAATCCCTAAACCCAATAGAAACAGAGGTTATAAAAACCCAAAATTTTTACAAAAAACCAGCTTCAGATGCCATGACCTATAAGCCCTGATTTGAGAGCAATTTCTTCATCCTGACCAGAGTTGTCAATATTCCACAAGGGATATAGTTCTGCAAGCCTTAGTCCTCCTATTGGCGTTTCCCCTTCCATGGGCCGCTACGGACTTGAGAGTTTTTTGAAGATGTTGGAGAGAGAACTGTTGGGCTTGACATTGTTATATCATTTTCCACATATGCAAGAAGAACATATAACCTTTCAAAAAGAAAGAAAGCATTAGCCACCAAACCATTAGGGAGGATATCCATAATCTTTATTATTTCTCTTCGCATCTGCGACTGGTCTCGTCCTTCCAATGACTGTTTGAGAATATCCTAGAGTTTTGCACACTCATTTTTATCTTCCAGATGTTTGGGTGGGAACAAAACCCCTACACACACTTTGGATCCATGGAGTTTATACCTTTTTAACACCAGATGGATTTCCTTTGTCGCTACATAATCTAAATGAAGAACCTTGCTAGCCAAATCAAATAGTAAGGTGTAATCAGGAAGCATGTCATACCAGTTTGAGAAGAACACTGAGATGACTTGGGTGTGGTAGATATGTCTTAGCACGTCTGGCAGCAGTATCCCATCACCAATAATGCCTTTTATGGCATCTAGTATTTGATTCGGTAGGGGCTTGAACATCACTTGCATTTGTCTATCCAAATATGGACCAGCAATGGGGTGTTCCCAATTCTTGATGCTTAAGCAGATTCTTAAATTTAACTCACGGTAATCCATTTTTATCACTGCGAGAGCCTGATTAAATTTATTTGAGTAGAGAAGTGGGTTAAGTGCGGTGGGGTTAGGGGATTAAATAGCCCTTTTCTTATTTAATTGGCATGATGTCGATCACGTGGATTAGTCTTGGCCATTAAATCCCCACGTGTTCTAGATTTGGGGATATTTGGATCTCTGAAATTTTAAATTTTAGCTTGTTTTGGGTTCTTGGCTGTATTGTCTGTCCTTGTATGGATACGTAGATAGGTTTGGTGTAAGATAGCTCACCTGTGATCCATGTAAATTAAATTTTTAGCTTAGATTCCCACCATGGCTTGGTAGAGCATTGAAGGCCCAAGTATGTGAATCAGAGTACTCTTGGGGATGCCACTATGTAGTCGTACATGCCACATGCACCAAATTTTCATTTTTTTATCCTTCTCTGAATCCATATCCGCTGATGAATCTAAAATCGTACTTGGCACATGCGACATAAATTATGTTTTCTCTCCTACTCTCTACCCATAACCACCAAAATACCAGAATTTACATGCTTACTTATATTCATCCCTTAGTGATTCTAGGATTTCGTAATCCTGCACTTGCACATGAACCATTTCCTAATCCATTATGCCATCATCCACACCCAGATTAGCTAACTCATCTGCGAGTTTGTTTCCCTCCCTGTAGCAATGTGAGATCCTGTATGAAGAGAATGTGGGTAGGAGCTTAGTGACTTCCTGTAGCACATATTGTAATTCCCAATTGACTGAGGCTTTCTTTGAGACATATGATATAATAATAAGGGAGTCCCCCTCTATGTGCAGATCTGATGCCCCCATTCGTATAGCTAGTCTAACTCCATAGAGAATAGCTCTTGCCTCTGCCATATTATTTGTGCCCTCTGGTAGATTGCAATGTGCAGCAACTATGATGGATTTGCCCCACCTCCTCAAGACAAAGCCTGCACCTGACTTCCCAGGGTTACCTTTACATGCATTATCAAAGTTTAGTTTGATTAGTTTTCCTTCTGGTGGTCTCCATTTATAATATTTTTTGATCTGTTGTTTGGTAATTCTACCTAGCAATACTCCATGGAATGGAATGATGATCTATCTCCAATTGTTAAGTATTACATTGTCAAAGGATGAGAATGTAGAAGAGAGTTTCTTAGTATTTTCTACATGAGCATTCACCATTTCAGAGACAGTTTTTTTGACCATTACATAGACCTGGTCCATCGGAGAGATCTGTTGTCTGAAGATTCTTTTATTCCTTTCCCACCATAGGATCCATATTACTACTACCAGAATTACTCACCATATACTGGAGAAAAAGGCTTCTTTGTGGAGAAGGGGCCATTGGAGTAGAATCGTGTTTAGAGATTTGTGGAGGGGGCCGTGGCACCCGATTTTGTTTAATGTCCATTTCCATATGTTTTGGGCAAAGTCATAGCCTACCAAGAGATGGTATGTATCCTCTTCAACTATGCCACATAAGAGACATGAGAAGGTGTCTGTGATCCCCATTCTTTTTAGTCTTGAGCTTGTTAGTATCCTATCTTGGGTGGCTAGCCATACGAAGACCCCAATTTTGGGCAGAATTGCATTATGCCAAGCGAACTTGTGAATGGGAAGATTTGGATTTGGTACATTTACCAATGAGTTGTACCCCTCTTTGATGATATATTTACCTGATTTACTCTTTGTCCAAAATAGGCGGTCCTTCTCCCCACTAATGGATAGGAATATGTTCTTTAATATGTTTTGAAGCTCAGTTTTCTCATTAGGAGGTATTGGTAGGTGAGAGAGATCCTTCCATTTATACTTCCCATCATGTAGAGTGAAGTAATCCTGAACCTTAGGGTGATCCCACAATAGTGGGTTACACTTTTTTGCCTAAATGGACATTGAACTCTACATTTTGAGAAAAACTTTCACATTCGGATGCATATTGTCGTTAAACTGTTTGAAATCGGAAGACAAAGTAAACTAGAGT
>MU223579.1:737310-752322 GCA_018584345.1 Thuja plicata
GATCCCGGTCCTCGGGGTGCTGGAGGTGGAGTTAGGACCAAAGGTGGCCGGAGTGGGGGATAGGCCAGAGTTGGTTTAGGTGCTATCTTGGAGGAGGAGGAGGCTGTAGAGGAGGAGGCACCTCAATTGGTACGGAGGGTTCGTAGGTGTACAGCTACAGTTTTGGCTCCCCAACCTAAGGATAGAGTTGAGATTGAGGACGTGGATGTGGAGTTGCCGATATAGACGTGGAGGCTCTTGACAAGCAAAGTGCTGAGATAGGATCCTCGGGAGAGAGTAGCAGTAGCAGGAGTAGTACAGGTGAAGGCTCTGAGAGTGGTGATGACTCAGTGGTGCTCAGGCAGAGACGAGGTGAGGGACTAGGTGGCCAGGCAGAGGAGGGGGATACAAAATTTTCTATGGGTGGTATGGATGATGATCCATTGGAGGTGGAGTGACTCTCCCAGAAGGTTCAGGATTTGCAGGCTTGACTTTCCTTAGCCGATGCTTGTGTGACCATTTTGGAGGCCCGTGTGATAACTACCTGAGTCTACAGAGCGACAAGCTTGGGCCGAGGTCCTCTCTTTTATTGATAGTGTACACAATGTCACCCACAAAGACATTCTTGATAGGTATTAAAGATCTGGGCAAGAGGCTTAGAGGGAGATCAATTACTAGAGATGGCATTATGAGGGTGCAGTTCTGGCCGAGCAGAGAGTGCCTAGTTATACAGCGTCTTAGAGATCCAGTAGGGCTTAGCGTTCATAGAGTAGTGGTGTCAAAGCTCCTGAGTCCTCTCATAGGACAAATTCTGATATGCCTCCCCCTCATGCTCCTCGTGGTGAGGGTGGGGGTAGCTCTTGTTGACTATACTCCCTGTACCATTTTTGTATTGATCCATTGTATACTCTGAGTAGTACCATTTTTATATCTCGATACACTGATATATATATTGATATACATGTTGATTACCTTCTTTGTTCAGACTTGCGACTTTTCATTTGTACTTAGATATTTTAATTTACATGAGATGCAGCTATGTTTTGATATGATGTGCAATGGTTTACTTTCGATATGTATGATTCTATATGATTAGTGTTTTAGATAATGAGATGTATATGCAATATGATTCTATTATGCAGGCCCGTATATGGATGATTTACGTTTTTCTATGATACTGACATGTCATGCAGGATGGTGTAAATGAAATTCTTTTTTATATGAGATGCTTAATGGATGTATGTGGTTTTATGAGTTATCATGTATGTGGCTACCATGTTGTTTTTATTTTCTGATGCACTTAATGAATGAATGCAATCTATTATGCCCAAAATATCTGAGTAATGCATGTGTTAGTTAGAAAGAAGTTAGTTTGGATAGATGTGCTCTAAGATTGATTTAATAAGATGCAATGATAGAAAGGATGTTCTTTTCTGCATTTTTGGCTAGATATGAGCTGATAGAAAGGATGAATTTCTCAAGTCGCTGCCCCTGTTTCCAATAATTGTCATCATTGCATTTTTTTGTATTTTTTGATATTCCAGAAGAGCGTCGAATGATCCAGATCACATGCCACGACCTCTTGAAAGCGGAAGGAGTGGAGAGATTGAATAGAAAGAGACCCATAGTGCACCCAAATATTGACCATCTGGGTTCAACTATGTTCCTTGTTTGAAAAAAAAGAGAGCCAAATGCACCCAGATATTGACCATCTGGCTAACACTTGTCCTTTGAATTAATATAAAACAAAAAAACCAAGATAGAACTCCTATGCATCCAAAGTCCATCTGGATAACACTATGAGCTCTTGATTTCCAAAAGGAAAATCCAAGAAAACAAGATATAACTCCTATGCCCCTAGAGTCCATCTGGATAGCATCATGAGCTCTTGTTTGCAACATAAAGGGAAAGACCATTGAAACCAAGATAGAACTCCAAAGAAACTCAAAGTCCATCTGAATAGCATTGTGAGCTCTTGATTCTATAAACCAAACAAGCAAAATAAAATAGAAGGAATGTCCAATTCTTTCCCAGGTTAATCTTAGAATGTGGAACTACGTGACTGTCAGATAAGTGACAGCGCCTATCACATTTATCCTAAATCATCATGGCCCTGGAATCAAAGTGAACATTCAACATACAACAATCAAAGAAAATAAGTCATGATCTATCATAGCTACTCTCCTCACATGGTGGATCCTGGAGTAGCATAAGAACATAACCCAAAAATATAGACTGACATCTGACTGACTTGATTGACCTAGTCAAATTTTGTATGGTTCCTCAATGCAGTTTGGTTCCTCTTGATTGGCTCAACTCTTTGGATAGGCTCGATTGGCTTGATTGCTTTGATCGTGTTGGTAGTGGATTAAGCTGTGTCAGATGGGTAGAATGCGTGTTTGCAAAGCTCATGATTGTAACAATATTGATTGATTTGATTTCTTTGATCATATTGGTAGCTAATCAACCTATTTCAGATGAGCCCAATGCTAGTTTGCAAAACTCGTGATTGTGACAATTGATAGATTGATAAAGCTATGTCAAATGAGCCCAATCCTGATTTGGAAAGCTCATGATTGTGACATTTGATTGATTGGGCATGATTGCCCCATGCTCTCTTGATAACCGAGTTGGTTTTATTGCTTTTGATTTTGCAATTTTTTGAATGTTTTTGATGAAGAATGATTTTTGCTTGATTTTGATCTTTTTAGGATTTTTGATGAGTTTTTTGATTTTTAGGATTTTTGAATCTCCCCCTAGTCTGGTGGACCAGTGTTAACCATGGGTAATTTCTCGGTGCTCATAGGGGTTTGTGCTTTTGGATATAGCTTGGGATAGTCATTCGTGCATTTTGAATTGGGCTCAAGCTTTTGGAGCTCATTGATGGTGAAGCTGGATTCGAACACTTGGCGCCTGTTTGCCATGTTTTCACCGAGGTACCTACTCAATAGCGCCTGATTGACAGGTTTTCACTGAGAGAGCAATTTTATTTCTCTTTACTTTTTTGGTTTTTTTCTTTTTTTGGTTGTTGCCAAGGCGCCTGATTGCCAGGTTTTCACCAAGGTAACTTTCGTATTTTTTTAATTTTTTTTTGGTATTTTCTAGACATGTATCTAAGTGCTTTAGCCATGGAGACCTTAAGGGTAGAAATTCTTCAAGTGCATGTTGTTGATGTAGCCGGGGAGCTGGTCTCCTTCTGGTGTGGCAAGTATGAATGCCCCACTCTGAGTAGAGTTGACAATAACAAAGGGTCCTAGCCAGTTAGGCTCGAGCTTACTAGGTTTGACTCGCTCTGCTTCATTCTTCTGATTTTCCATGAGGAAAAGGTCTCCTACCTCAAATGTTCTTGGATTCACCTTCTTATGATAGTTCCTTCTAAGGTGATTCTGATAGCCTTGTAAGTGGTCGAAGGCATGCTGCATTCTTTCATCTAGTAACTCTAGCTCACTGAGCCTTGCAACTCTATAGTCCTTATCTGAAACCAAGTTCTTCAATGATATCCTGAGGGATGGAATTTCTACTTTGAGGGGTAACACCACCTCTGATCCATAGACTAGGGAGAAAGGAGTGGCTCTTGTAGGTGTTCTCACACTAGTTCTGTATTCCCATAGTGCAGGACTAAGCTGTAAATGCTAGTCTCGCCCTGATTCATTCACTATTTTCTTCAGGATCTTCAGGATCATTTTGTTTGTAGCTTTAGCCTGTCCATTCCCTTGAGGGTAGTAAAATGATGAGAACCCTTGTTTGATGCAAAACTATTCACATAAGTCTTCAACATCCTTGTTCTAGAAAGGGGTACCATGATCTGTCAGGATTATTTGGGGGATCCCGTATTGACAGATAATGTGATTAAGTATGAACATCACTATCTATTTTCCAGTGATGTAAGTGAGGGGAATTTCTTCCACCCACTTGGTGAAGTAATCCATTGCTGCTATGATGTACTTGTGCCTATTTGCTGAAGAAGGTGTTATTTTTCCCACTAGGTCAAATCCCCACATTGAAAATGGCAATGGTGATGTGATGGGATTTAGTTCTTGGGCTGGTGCATGGATGAGGTCTCCATGAACTTGACACTATCTACACCTTTGAACATGCTTATGTGCATCTGTCTCTATTGTAGGCCAATAGTATCCCATGTGGATTATTTTCTTAGCTAATTTGTTGCCACCTCTGTGGGTTCCGCATATTCCTTCATGTACCTCATACAAAGCTTTCTGGGATTCCATGGAAGTGAGACATTGTAGTAATATTCCATCTAGACTTCATCTGTATAGAGTAGTTGAGAGGATGGTATACCTAGAGGCTTGACGGATGAGGGATTTTCTCTGGTTCCTAGACAAGTTTGGAGGTAAGACATTATTTAGGAGATAGTTATAGACCTCTTGGTACCAGGGGGATTCAGGACCAACAAGGACACATGAAGATTCTATGATAGATGCTTGATGTGAGGGCACCAAGAGTTTCTCCACTAGAAATTGGAACTTTATTTCATTACCTGGCATATCAATCAGTGATGCTATGGTAGTCATCACATCTCCAACCTTGTTCTGTGCTCTTGGGACTTGCTCGAAGAGAATGTAATGGAATTTGGTGTGTAGTTGTTCCATCTGTGCTCTATATGATATGAGTTTCTCATCTTTTGTCATGTAATCACTGTTGACTTGACTGATGACCAACTGCGAATCACCAAAGACTCTGAGGTTCTTGATTCTCCATTGAATGGCTATCTTTAGACCAATAACCAGTTCTTCATACTCTGCTATGTTGTTGGTGCAATGGAAGTTCACTCTGAAAGACTTTGGGATTGTATCATGATCTGGACTGATAAGAACTATCCCTGCCCCCACACTATGGTTTGTACATGATCCATCAAAATAAAGTTGCCATACCTTGATCACCGGTTGTAGTGTCATGATAGATTCATCTGGAAAGTCAGAGATAATAGACTGGTGATCTTGAATCGGTGCCTCTGCTAGTTGATTTGTGATCACTTGTCCCTTGATTGCCTTTTTGTCTACATAATCAATGTCAAACTCACTTAAGATCATTACCCATTTGGCTAGTCATCTAGTGAGCGCTGCTTTGCTCAAGAGGTACTTGAGAGGATCGATATGTGCAACCAATTTTGTTTGGTGACTCAACATGTAGTGTCTTAGTTTTTGGGAAGCAAAAACAACTACCAGACATAACTTCTCAATCGGTGTGTAGTTTAGCTCATATCCAACCAAAGTCCTTCTTAGATAGTAGACGGCCCTCTCTTTTCCCGCATCATCATGTTGTGCCAAGAGTACACCTAATGCTGATTCTATCGCTAAGATATAGAGAAGCAATGGTCTACCTTGTAATGGTGGGACCAATATAGGAGTTTTTAGAAGGTAGTCTTTGAATATCTGAAATGCCTACTCACATTTCTCTGTCCATATGAAGTTGATGTCTTTATGCAATAGATGTTGAAATGGGTGGCACTTTTCTGCCAGTTGAGCTATGAAGCGTCTGATCGATTGGAGCCTTCCTTGTAACCCTCTTAGCTATCTTAGGTTTGATGGTGGAGGCATATCCAATATTTCTTTGACCTTTGTCAGGTCCACTTTGATTCCTCTATGTGATACTATGAATCCTAGTAATTTTCCCGCTGTCACACTGAATGCACACTTTTTTGGGTTTAGCCAGACTTTGAATTCTTGCATCCTATCAAAGATGGGTCCCAGAACCTGTAGATGATCCTTCCAAAGTATTGATTTGGCTATTATGTCATCCACATAGTCTTCCATTGTCTTGTGGATGAGATCATGAAATATGGTTGTCATAGCCCTCTGATATGTTGCTCCGACATTCTTTAGGCCAAACAACATGACATTCCAACAATATGTTCCCCAAGGACATGTAAAAGTTGTTTTGTATTGGTCCTCTGGTGCGATCCTTATTTGATTGTAACCTGAAAAACCATCCATGAGTGATAGCATTTGATATCCTGCAGTTAGGTCTACTATCATATCAATATTTGGTACAAAGGAAAGTCATCCTTAGGAAATGCTATGTTAAGATCCCTGAAGTCCATGCAAATTTGTATCTGACTGCTACGCTTCGTAACTGGAACCAAATTAGATATCCAGTCTGCATATGGTATAGGTCTGATGAATTTTTCATCCAACAACTTTTTCAGTTCTGCCTTGACTAGCAATGCAACTTGAGGGTGCATCTTTCTTAGGTTCTGTTTGATTGGTTTGGTGTTGGGTAGCAATGGGAGATGGTGTAGCATCAACTCTAGATCTAATCCTGGCATATCTGAGTAAGACCATGTGAAATTGATCATTCTTGCTTTGAAGAAACTGATGAACTATTCTCTCTCCTCAGGGGTGAGAGATTTTGTCAAGTAGATGTTCTTAGGGTTCTTGTCATCCCCCAAGTTGATTTACTCTATTTCCTCTGCTAATAGCACTGACTTCTCCTCTGTTAAGGGGAGGATTTCTCTCTTTCCATCTTCTAGTGCCTCAGAGAGGTTTTCACTAGAAGATACATCTTCTTTTAGATTTTTAATATTTTGTTCTTTTTTTTTTGTGGACTGAAAAGAGGAGCTTCCTCCCCAAAGTATGCTGCTCTATCTAGGTCAGTGGAGAATCCTGCCTTGTGATCTCCTGACGAAATTCCTTCCCGTAGTCCCATGAATTGAGCTATCACCTTGTCATTCTCAAAAACATATAGATCTGGTGGTCCTTGTTGATCCCATTCTATAAGCTTAGGGTGCACAAGATAGACACTTTGATGCCTATTTGACTAAGGTTGACTAAAGGGGATTGCTGATATGGTGGCTACAAAGTTGGACTGTGATGAGGATGCACCACTTGAGGTTTGATGAATGATATGTTTGTCTATACAGGGTTGTTTGATGATGGTCAGTTGGTCAAATAGGTCTGCTAGATTTATGATAATGTCGGCTCAAGGGGAGAAATAAGGGATTGATAGTTTAGAGTCATGAAGTGATCGCCACTCATACTCATGGGAGTCAGTCTCAATAGAATGTTCATCTGATGTCTCACTTCCTTGGTTATCATCGATTGTTATGTGTAGGTTTATTTGGGATTGTGTGGTTCCCTCTTTGGTGGGCAACAACTACGCTAATATGTTTCTTATTAGGACATGCTCAGTGTTGTGCCCCTGGTGCATCTCTACTACTTGCTCTTGATTGACCTGAATGTCTTGGATCACCAAATTAGTGTTTTGTCCATAGCCCAAACCTCTTGTGTTTCTTTGGGTTGGTGGTAGAGGAAATTCATATATTCCTTGTTGTCTTGCCCCCAGCCCAGTTGTTCCATCGTACCCAAATATTTGTAGCATTGTGTAACCATTACCATAGTTCAACAAGGGTAATGGTGTTCGGATTGTCTCCGGGGATTCCCAGTATAACTAGGTATTGATGTCTTGTTCAAAGGGATTCTCCTCCACTATGTCTCCCCATCAAACAAAGGTTGTGGGTGGACATTTGAATAGGATAGGCTACAGAGTTTCTATTGCAACAACAGGTTGTGGCATACCATGAGTTCTTGGGCTTTGAGGCATGTGTGTGATGGTAAAAGCCTCTTCATATCTGTATTCACCATAGCCCTTATCTGTGATGGATATCTTGCCTACTTTCTGTGTGATATCTTTAAGATTTGAATCTAAAGAGGAGGAGATGCTTGCATCCTGGTTAATGACTATCTTTCCCGCTGCACGTGTGACATCCTTGGGATTCAAATCTGAAGAGGATGGGATGCTTGCATCTTGGTTTGATGGTACTTGGTTATCTGTGCTGATCTATATCGCATTGCAATATTGGAAGGGATTGGGGTCTCCCTCTATGATTATCTCCTCTCCCTGATGTGGGAATTTGATACATTGATGGTATGTCGACGGTACTGTTTGCATTTCATGTATCCAAGGTCTCCCTAGTAACATGTTGTATCCCAACTCAAGTTCTAAGATTTGGAAGGGAGTGTTTTTATCACCGAACCAATGCGAATAGCTAGAATGGTAATACCCTTAGAGGACCTTTCCTCTTTATCATAAGCTCTAATATTTATCCTCCTTGTGATATCAATGCTTGATTATGAATAGCCTAGTTTCTTGATTAACTTTAGAGTACAAATGTTTAACCCAGCTCCACCATCAACAAGGACCCTTCAGATAGTGCTTTTGTGGATCTAGACAAGTAAGTGCAAAGGATCATTATGCAGGGGTTTATGCGGTGGCACATCATGGTCTATGAATGTGTCTTATTTGTTAGCTACTATATGGTTGACCATCATTTGGAAGCTCTCGGGTGTTATGTCCCTTGGGACATCTGCATTTTGAAGGGCTTGGTCAAGTGCCAGTTTATGCTATGGAGATATGCGCAATAGGTCAAACATGGAGATCTGTGCGGGTGTGCGCTTTAGCTGCTCCACTCTGCTTGTTTGTGGATCTGAGTTTTCTATAGGATTGGCCGATGTAGTAGCTGAGGATGGTACTCCTTGCAAGATGACTCTGGTGTGACGCATTGTTACAGCACAATTGTTACCTTGGTCTTTGATAGTGATTATAGCCATATGGCTATCTGAAGGGTTGAGGCAATTGATAACATTAGATCACTATTGGCATAGGTATAGTTAACTTGTTTCGTTTGTCCACCAGACCCCGAGGCTTTTCCCTTGTTGTGATCATGAAAGGTATCATTGAAAATGGTGTGATCTGTTGTGCCTTTGGTTTGAGTATTCATCACATCGATGATCCCTTTGTCAATCAGATCTTGGATAGCATGTTTCAATCGGTAGTAGTTGGCCGTTTTGTGCCCTTTTACCCGATGAAACTCACAGAAATATTTGTCATTATACCACGTCAGTTTGTTTTCATCTTGTTCAAAATCTTTGATTTCTAGGAGAGTGATAGTGTTTGATTGTATCAACTTGCGTAAAGCTGATTCTATCGGCTCTCCTAATGGTGTGAAATCTCGTTGCTGGAATTGAAACCGTGGTTTGCGTTGATTTTGTTGTTGACTGTTTGACATAGCGGCTACTTGAACAGGGGGAGGTTGGTTTTGGAAGTATGCTTGTTGAGTGGGTCCTGTGGGTTTTTGGTTGGCCACAGGTGCGCCTTGCAGTGACACCTTGGGTTGCAAATAGTTGATTGTCTTCACATCAATGACACCATTGCTGCTGACATTTTTGTTTTTGTTCCACCATTTAGCTTTGTCCGTTGAATTCTTGGTTGTATTCATTTGGGTGGGATCTGCAAGGACTCCTCGTTTGACTATGTTTTTCTCACAACAAACTCCTCTTTCGATGAGTTGTGTGAAGTTTGGAGCTAACTGTAACTCTGTTGTGAATGACATATTTGGAATTAGATTATCAACAAACATGACTATTAAGTCTTGTTTGGGCACATCATATGTTATGCGGTTTCCCGTATTCCTCCATCTCTATAGGAATTTTACAAAACATTCTCCATCCTTCTGTTTGATATCACAAAGGTCCTTGATGCTGACCTTGCACTCGATGTTATGATGGAAGTGAGCTATGAACTTTTCAGCCAATTCTCCCCAAGATTGGATGCCATGAGGTAGATGTGAGAACCATTCCATTTCTGGTCCAGCCAAGCTTGTGAGAACAGTCGCATTAGGTATGTCTCATCATGAGCAACTTCGACGCAACTAGGCAAAAACTCTTAGATATGTTCAATAGGGTTGGTACTGCCCTTATATTTGTCAAATTTTGGTATCAAGAAGTGGTTTGGAAATGGAGACATGTGAAGAGAATGGTCAAAGGGGTATGGGTATAAAGCCTTTGCGGTATAGGATGTAGTTTGCCCCTGATTTTG
Organism: Thuja plicata; assembly: GCA_018584345.1. Classification (NCBI taxonomy): domain Eukaryota; kingdom Viridiplantae; phylum Streptophyta; class Pinopsida; order Cupressales; family Cupressaceae; genus Thuja; species Thuja plicata. The sequence goes on from MU223579.1 coordinate 747,124, forward strand.
CATATCCATCATTTGGGTTTGAAGGGTTTGCGTTTGCTGCATTAACATGTTCGTTTGATTCTAAGGCTGATGTGTGACGATGTTCCTCTGTGCTGTGGTGGGTATGAGGCTGCGCCTCTACATCCCCTGAGTAGAAACATAGGATTTCATCCTAGGGACTTGATATTGATTCCCCACCGAGTGATTTGTGGATGGAGGGACATGAGTAGCCCATGGTGGGTTTTGATGCATGTGCTGCTGTGATTGAAACTGCTGGGTTTGATATTCTTGTTGCTGAGGTTGGGTTTGAAATTGGTGTGGTTGTTGCTGAGGTTGGATTTGAGGTAGCTAAAGCTAGGGTTTCTATTGTGGGTGTTGGAACTGAGGCAACTGAAGCTGGGGTTGCTATTGCGGGGGTAGGTTTTGAGGCAACAAAAGCTGGGGTTGCTGTTGCGGGGGTTGGAAGTGAGGCAACTGAAGCTGGGGTTGCTGTTGTGGAGGTTGGATTGGTGTCAGAATGGGAAAAGTTGTAGCTTTGGGCGGGCCTTGAATATAAGTCATTCCTATAGAGATGGATTCCTGTGGGCATGAGGTGTTGATCCCAAAACTTGTGTGAATTGACTGCAGCAGCGGCATAGTTTCAGAATAGTTTGGTGGGATGGAAGACGTAGCATGAGAGCTTGATTGTCCTAGCCATGAGAACAAAGGTGGAAGCATACTAGTGCCCATGGGTGCACTTAGTTGCGAGCCTACCATGCCTTGGGTAGATGATGTGCTGGCCTGGGTTAGGTCATTGGATTGATTGGACATAGTCTACGTTAATGTAAAACCCTAATATGGCTACTTTTGGAAGTTGCCCTAAAAAGTGAAGTGCATGATATAAACATTTTTTAGGGTTGTGAATTGGAGAGAAGTTAGTGTATTGTTGGAAGATTTTTTATGCTACCAAATTTGTGTTCAAGTGTTGATAATCTCCTGAAAGAACTTGCATTGCAAGTGTATTGTAAACAGTGTTAGTTTTGATTAATACATTGTGCTGGTTTTGGAGTGCTAGGGTTTTTTACCGAAAGGTTTTCCCCAGGGTAAATCATTGTGTTGGAAGTGAGGAAACTGAAGCTGGGGTTGCTATTGTGGAGGTTGGATTGGCGTCAGAATGGGCAAAGTTGTAGCCTTGGGTAGGCCTTGACTATAATTAGTTCCTGTAGAGATGGATTCCTGTGGGCATGAGGTGTTGATTCCAAGACTTGTGTGAATTGACTGCAGCAGCGACATAGTTTCAGAATAGTTTGGTGGGATGGAAGACGTAGCATGAAAGCTTGATTGTCCTTGCCATGAGAACAAAGGTGGAAGCATACTAGTGCCCATGGCTGCACTTAGTTGCAAGCCTACCATGCCTTGGGTAGATGATGTGCTGGCCTGGGTCAGGTCATTGGATTGATTGGACATAGTCTGCGTTAATGTTGGTAAGACCAAAGGTGGAAAAATTAGAGACACAACAGGTAGTGTCTTTAAGGAGTTTGAGTAGTTTTTTGACCTGCGAGAGGGTTTTCGGGCCATATAGTTGATACACTGAATTTATTGGGGAGTTTGACTCCCTTCTTTATTAGCATGGCCAAGTAACATTTGGGATTCCTCTCTACAATAATGTCAACTACTTTCGTGGAGTAAGCATCTTGTTCCACATCTTCAAGTTCTTCTTCTGTGATATCTTGGAAAAAAGCTGCCCCACGGGGTTGTTCAATGAATAGAGCAGAACTGGTGTTCACAAAGGGATCGTTCTCTTGCTCTGTTTCCCAAGTGGGGAAGCAGTTGATATATGACTCATCAGGTTGAGTTCTAGCCTTAGATCTTGTGTAAGGTCCTCCATGAGGTGTTTGAGACATAGTGCGGTCTAGGTTTTGTAACTAAAACAAGTGATATAAAGAAAACAAGGAAGAAGATCCTTTTTGAGGAAGTCCGAGTTATGTTTTTGGACAAGGGTAATTCTAAGGACAGATTTTGATACAACTTGATCTCAAAGTGGTGATGATAAAAAGATAGGATTCGCTGACCCTTGTCTTGGACAAAGTTACTTTGATAAAGATGATGATGTTTGATAAGATGAGATCAAGGTAATTTGAGTCTGAGCTTTTGAACTAACAATGCTTTTGACAATAATCGTGCTTTACAAAGAAAGGGTAATCTTTAATTTTTTAGAGATTGACACAATGTTCTTCATGTTTTCTTGGGATAGACACTAGTTTTGGACACCAAATGAAGAATACTTTCAAGGTTTTAGATCAAAATAAGAATATAGTATCTCTGGTCAATTGCGGTATAATTTTACCGATTGCGGTAAAATCACTGGTCAATTGCGGTATTTTATCACTCATTGTGGTAATAAATAAGATGACTGCAGCAATTAACAAGTCAACTATGGAAAACTTCCTTCAATTGCGGCACAATACAAGCAATTGTGGTAAAAGAGGGAGAGTCTAAAAAGACTAGAGGAAAAGTATCACTGCTTGATATTTTGAAATTTTTTGGCACAATGCTTCTGATTTGCAAGACAGTTGACGTTGACAACCCTAGACTTTAACACATTTGACTCATTTTGACAGTTTGTATATTTTGTTTTGCGTTTTAAGAAACTGATCAAAGGAACAAGCACAATAGACACTGTGTTTTGAAGAATGAAGACTGTGTATGTTCTACAAATTTTTCAAGTTGCAAGGTTATCACGAGGTCTCAACAATGAACAATTAGATTAATCTAGGTCAATGGCTTTAGAATACAATGTTATAGGCCCAATGCTTGAATGTCCGTTAGCTCACACAACAATTTTCATTCTACTTGGACACGAAGGTCCACGACGTAGGTGCCCATGTTTTTGCCGTTTCCAGGTATTATTTCCATGGAGTGAAGATCTCTTTCACTACACAAATACCGTGGGACACATATGTTGGGAATCTTGGGGGGAAATTCTGCAACCCCTTGCACTATAATAATGTATCTTTTCAGAGGTAAAAATGGGTTGGCCTCTAATTAACAAGGTTGTAGTAAGGGTCCGTGGTGTCTCTCCAATCGGTTTGTACATGCGTGACTCACTTAAGAGCCTAGTTGATCACGTTGGCTCCTTAGGGATACTCACCAGATCTAGACTATCATCAACACGCCTCACCCAAGCTTGGCTAGATAAGATAGAACTTTGGTTTGTGCCTTGTTTATATACTGATCGGAAGGATTACTAGTTTAAGATTGTTCTCTGAGGAAGAAGCGCATTCCTCAGACAGGCCTTTCTAAAAAAGTAAAAAGGTTTGTAATCTAATAGTTTGTGCAAGTGCACCCAAAGCTCAAGACACAAGGTAAATCAATTAAGCTCCAAATTTTGAAATGTGAACTAAGCTACACCTCCGTACAAGCACAAATGTTCAATTTTAAGCCCAAAATTAGATGTTTGATTGCTTGTTCAATTTTATTGCACCAAATTGAGAGATTCTTTGCCTTTGTTCAGTTTTAGTCCCCATGTCAATTTTAAGCCCAAATCCAAAATATGAGGTGTGATGTGTTTTTGCAAGCACTATTCTTTTTAAACCCAAATTGACAAATGAATTCCTTTTAGTTTTGTGTTGTTTTAATAGGTTAGTACCGAAAGGATTATTTACAAAATAAGGATATAAGTAACTTTGAAATAACAAATGATGCTTACCAAACTTACCCTTCTCTGTCCTTGGTGACTTTGATCCAATCCTGCATAGAAACCAAAAAGAATGTCAAATTAGAAACAGATGGGCAGAAGATTGGGATCTGATGTTGCAATATTTCCTATGATTGCGGCAATCTTCTTGCAACTGTGGTAATTTTCTGTCAATTGCGGTAAAGTACTAGCAACTGCGGCAAATGTTGTCGATTACGGCCCAGATCAGGCAACTATGGAAAAATTCTTGCAATTGCGGCATGGATCGGATGATTGCGGCAAAATACCAGAGGAAAGAAGACAAGAAATGGATAGAATAACTGCGAAAGTCTGCAATCAATTGCAGTATTAAACCATTCGATTGTGGCACAGTATAGACGATTGTGGTAAAATACCAGCAACTGCGAAATAATATAGATGTCAAAGAAAAGTGTGATTTTTAAATTTACGATCGTATAGCCGTGGTTGATCAATCTATTTCTTCGTCTGCAAGAGATATTTGTATTGTTTGATTCATGCCGGGTTCACCAAAATGTAACGCCTCTTTGTTCGTTGATCCGTGGGAGTCCCAAGCTTTCCAAAGGCAAGGGTCAATAGCAAAGGTTTCAAAATTGATATGAACCAAATACACAATACTACTAGAACAAATAACGACGAAACAAAACCAATAAAATGTACAAGCAAGAGAAAGGAAGACAAATAAATGCAAACCCCATGATGCTTGAAGCTTCTATTGTCTCTCTCTACTTCTTCTGAAATGTTATTCTTGATGCTCAGTATTGGCGGGGCAGTGTCTATGACTTGAGAAGTGTCGAGAATTTGCTAATTGAAACGAGTGTGTGATCGCAAGATGGCTTGAATGCTAGAACCAAACTAACGGAGTAATGGCACATGAGAGCTTGAAATCTTGCATCCTTCAAATGGTTATGAAGGGTTTATTATATAGGATTTGGTGATGAAACGAATGGTTGAGATCAATCCTAGAGATGGGGAGATGAATGGTTGAGATCAAAAGGAATAGGAGAGGTCCTTAGTAAACTCCACCTCTTTATTTTGTAAAGAGGAGATAGAGTTTGGTTAACTGAAGAGCTAATTATGAGTTACCTTTTTGAACTAAAGAGGTGGGTGAAGTTACCCATGTGGACTGGAGAGATGGGTGGAGTAATCCATGTGATCTGATTGGAGTTATCTCTTTGAAGATAAATGAATATTTAATTCATTTATTTAATAATTATTTTCAACATGTGAGATAATTGAATTCTTTTTGATTAAGAATTGCTTTATTTGATGAAATTAAATTAATTTAATTGAAATTAACTTAATTGGAAGAATTTAATTAGTAAGTTTAAATATTTGAATTTAAACTATAGGAAATTGAGTTTAATTAATCAATTAACGATATTTAATAAATTAAAGCTAATTAATTAAATAAAATTAATTATTTAATTAATTTTGGGAATTTGATTAGATGATTTGGGGAATGAATTTAGAGGAAAATAAATGATTAATTAATGATTAAAAAACCATTAATTAATAGATGAAAA
>MU223579.1:787068-850529 GCA_018584345.1 Thuja plicata
TCATGCTCCTCCTCGATCTGGCAATTGGAATCAGATTTGGTAGATGGTGGATAGTAGCATTTATGTTCACTCTGAATAGTTATGCACACCTGTTCACCTATACTTCTCTGCAATAACTGTCTCTCTTGTCTGTGAATAGTGCATAGCCAAGTGTTCATCTTGTCATAGCCCAGGACTTCTTCTCCTTCCTCTTGGCACTTCTAGAAATCAGCCATAACTCTGTTCTGCTCTGCAACACGTTGAATCTCTTCTTTTTCACCGACATTGAAACAAATTTATCCAAATCTCGGCTGACTGCTCTGTGCATGATTTTCTGCAATTGGAAATCCTCTGATCAATTCTGGAAATCCCTCTTTTCCTGAGCAAAACATCCCTGAGTTTTGACGACCTTATCTACATCTTCATCGCACAGTTGCGGGCCATTCCCTCTGTTCTTCATTTCATGCGCGAGTACACGATGAGTCCCTTTTTCCATTTGGTCACGCACTTGCGGGCCGCATCTTTATAACACTTTTCTTTCGGTGACTGAGCGCCAATGTTCTTTTCTTTTTTATTTATCTCTGCGTCACACAGTCGCCCAGGCTTTACTCTGTTTCCATCTTTATGCGCGAGTGCGCGATGATAGCCTCATCTTTTTGAATCACTCAGTCGCAGCCTAATCTTTCATTAATCTCATTACCTGGCGACTACGCGATGGGACCCGCTTTCTTCTCGTCGCAAGATCGCGAGCTCTTTCTCTTTATTCTTACTTCATGTACGAGTAGGCAACAACATCCATTTTCTCTTCGGTCACGCACTCGCGAGCCACATTCCTTTTATCTTTTAGGCTCGGCGACTGCGCGATGACCATTTTTCTCTATTCGTCGCGTACCCGCGAGCTAATTTCTGTTTACCTTGATGCATTGGCGAGTGCGAGACGACTTCCATTTTTCCTCGGTGCATAGTCACGAGCTGAAAACCCTTTACCTTTATGGAATGGTGACTGAGCAACGAGCAATCATTTTACTTCATCGCATACTCGCAGCTTGATCTTTGTTCATCCTCTGTGCTTGGCGAGTACGCGATGACTTTACCCTGCAGCTCGTCGCACACCCGCAGCCTATTTTCTTTTTATGTGCATTTCTCGGTGACTGAGCGACAACCTCTTGCTTTCTGCTCGTCGCACACTCGCGAGCTCCTTTCCTTTGTTCTGAACTGCTCGGCGACCGCGTGACTACTCTTCTTTTTTAGCTCATCGCCGACTCGCGAGCGAATCCTTCTTTCATTTGATTGCTTGGCGACTGCGCGACGAGCTCTTTCTTCCTCGGTCGTGCACCCACGAGCATTTTCTTATTTATCCTTATTACTCAGTGACTGCGCGATGAGACCATCTATTCTGCTCATCGCGCACTGAAAATATTTCACCCAAACTGTTCGGCGACTGCGCGATGAGACCATCTGTTCTGCTCGTCGCGCACTCACGCACTGGGGAAGTTGAGTCATCATCTATTCTGGCGACAAGGTGACCAAGATAAAATTTACTAACATCAAACAGCTAGTCGCGGGGTCGGGAGTGTTATCTCTTAACTGCCATTTTATCACGAGACCACGCGACTGAAAAGAAAGCTTAACTGTTTGTCACGGCTGGATCAAGCGATCATGCGACATGAAGTAGATCGCGAAGTCGGAAGAATTTTCTTTCACTGTTGAATTCTTCTCGCGATCACCTGACTAAAGTGGGTCCCGTTCATTTCAAAGCTTATAATGTGGATCTGGCGATCATGCGACTGAAGAGAGGAGCTAAGTTGGAAGACACAAGGGGAATATTCCAAAGGGTCACAAGACTACGTGACACAAGGAAGATGCAGAGTCGGAAGAAGAAAAGGAATATTTGCCTAGGCTGAAGCGATCAAGCGACTGAGAAATAAAGCACATGCTCTTAGTAACTTAAAAAAAGTAACTGCGAAATATAAGAGCCATGGCCTAGGGTATATTACCTCGCTTCAACATGAAAGACTCAGGGTTTAAGGACCAAGAGAAGACATGAAGCCTGGAAAACAAGACAGAGAAAGCAAGACAGGGCAGACTAGGTCGATTTGCACAAAACGGAAAATTTGGGTAACACTACCATTATAGCAGAAATCATTTTTCAAAATTCGTGAAAATATTATTATAATTTTAGTAGGTTCCAAGGCCCTGAACAGATGTCAAGTACTTGTGGTTGTGTTGTAGAACATGGAAATGGACATACTCCATCTCCTTCAACATATGCACCTTTTGTTTTCCATCTCAAAAGATATTTTGTCTATTTTGGCATTTCATTTGCTCTACATGAAAATGCTTGATACAAGTTGAAATTGTTGATATGCAACACATCATCTCAAGATCTGATTGCCTTATTCTAATATACAGACAAGCCAATCAATTGAAAGTAGAGGAAAAAGATTTATTTGTAGCCAAAAACTTAATAGGTCATTAGGAGATAATTTCTTCTTTTGGAGATAAATTAAATATTTCTTTTATGATGCAAATTTGCAAAAGAGGATAAATCAATGCTCAAATATTTCCTTGAATTAGCAAACTTGATAACCAAGTTTTAGTCCCAAGGAATGTTGTAAGTTCTTTTAGGATTGTTACCAAATTTTATCCAGCAAGGACTCTTCATCTCTATGCCCATTTTAAGCAGGGAAAACCATGCTCATTGATTTATAGAGGACACATGTTAAAACATAGAGAATTAAACCCTATGTACCAAAGATACAAATATACTCCCTGGCCTCCAAGCAAATCTGCTAGAAATGTGTCAGAATTGAAAATAGACATCTCTCTTTTGACTTGGAAACATGCCCCTATCCGTAGCTAATAAATAGAGTTTATGTGCATCTTTGGTCCTTTTTTGCTTGAGAAATCCATTAATTGAAATATTGTAAATGTTATTTAACTTATTCAACTTAATACTTGGAAATGTGTTATTTAACTTATTTTCAATCATGAAATTTAAAGTTGCTTTTGCATCTTCCAGTCTTCTTTGTCTGCAAAACTACTCTATTTTTGACAAATAAACTCACCCAAACCCCTATGAATCAAAAATTCTCATTTAGAAGAAAAATTCAGTCCAAACAACATATAAATCATCAAAGTCCCCAAATTCATAGAATGGAAAGGCAGAAAATCTGCATAGAATTCTTCAAATTTAATATTAGAAAACAAAGTTAATTATCCCAGACAAAGAATTTCAAACCTAGAAATAGCTAGGATCCAAAGTCTTGACACAAGTAAGAACGAAAAGATTAGGAATAAAAAGTAAACCGACATGGTTGGATCTTAAGTACAGTAAAGAACATGAAAGGAGCTCAAGAATGGTCTAAAAGACCATAGAATGAACATGTTACCATTACGTTGAGATTATTCATATATTTGTAATAGTTAACTATGTCTAGCAACGGTGTAGGTGGTTTATCTCCAGTGGCACTCAATTTTCAGAGGATTGGATTCAAGTGTTCATTCACATTCAAATGTGTTAAGACATTAGTGCTAATGCAGTAGTTTCTAATTTTTTGCAGGTTTACTGAGCACACATTCCAGGAAACCATGTTCCCAATTGTTGATTCAACGGTATATAAAGTTGTCACATTTTTTCTTGCAGTTCATTCTTATTTGGCATTGAGTTCAACTTTGCAAAAGCACAGTTAGATCTTTTGTAAATAAATGTATAAAACTGATGACTGTTGTGTTTCCAAAGTTCAAAAATACAAATGTTGAATGTTTAAAGTAATGATGTCTTACAATGGTGTAAGCCAAATAACTCAAATCGGCGTAATCCTTGCACCTGGATGGTGCAAGTTCTATTAACTTGCTTTTAATGACGTGTCCCAAGTGCAGAAAATATTCTTTGATCAGGATTGACTACTTTGTTTACAACGTGTATTGATTTACTCAGGAAGCCACATAAATGAACAATTCAAATTTGAACAACTTTGGGCATACATTAGTTGGTCGACTAGTTTAACAAAAACTTTGAAAAATCCAGTTGACAAACTCTGCCAGGAGGACAATGAAAATGAGTTGGCTTGTTTCCTTGTTGGACATTTCAATTCATATTGTTTTCAACTTTATCTATCAGGAGAGCATTCTCAAACTGTTTGGATGTGAAGCCCAATGGTTTTATCTAGTCCTTTCCTCGCATGTCCATTCAACTTATTCATATCCTATGAAGAGTCTCTTTTAATATATATTCATTTCTGCTGTTGTAATTGAGATTCGATTCAAAGAATTTAATAATAAGATTTCTCTGCAAGTTTGGATGTAAGCATTTTTGCTGAACCACGATAAATCTTTGAGTTTATGTGTTATTTTTTATTTGTCTTTGTTGTTTGTATTTCTCAATTCTTTTTTACTTTCACAATTGGTATCAGAGCAGGTTTGTCCAGCGATTTGGAAATTAGGGCTAAACTTCAAAAGAAATGGAGGAATCAAAAGTGCATAAATTCGCAGGAAAAAATTTCAGCCAGTGGAACATATAGATGGAATCGTTTCTTATCAAGCAAGATCTCTCGCTAGCTTTCTAAAAGAAAACATAGAAGCCATCTTCGCTGAAAGATGAAGACTAGGAAATCTTGGACAAAAAGGAAAGAGCATTAATCTTTCTTTCGTTGTCTGACAGTGTCTTTTTTAATGTCATAAATTCGCCAACCACTAAGGAGGTGTGGGATAAATTAGCCAGCACATATAAGATGGCTTCAACTGCTAACAAAGTCTTCATTATGAATAAATTGTATAAGCTAAAAATGAGGGAAGGTGGTACCATGACAAACCACCTAAGTGAATTCAACATTTTAATCAGCCAAGAAAATTGAGTTGGCATGAAACAAGATGATGAAAGAAAATATGTTATTCTTTTAATCTCCTTACCAAGTAGCTGGGATGGTGTCATTATAGCCATAAGCACTACGGCTTCAAGCTCTAAAAAGTTGGCATTTGGTGAAGTTTCAGCCACTCTTCTCTCCGAGGACATGAGAAGGAAGAATGACGAATCTTCATCTGAAGAAGCCTTGACGGTAGTAAGTACCAAGAATAGAAGATGAAGTCAAAATAGGGGCAGAAATAATCATCATATGAGATCAAAATCTGCATATAGATCAAGGTTAAGAGGACATATTGGTGATTATTGGTTTTGTGGTAAAGTTGGTCATGTAAAGAAAGATTGTAGAAATTACAAAAAGGCTCAAGACAAAGTTTAGGACAGCAAAGTGAACATGACATATGATTGTGCAGAAGGTGCCTTGATATTGTCCATAAGTGATACTACCTCAAATTCATGGGTACTAGATTCTGGTGTGTCATTTCATGCCTCCTCATGCACAGATGTGTTCACAAACTATCAAGAAGGTAACTTTTGCAAAGTTTATCTAGGGGATAATAAGGCTTGTGAAATTATTGGAAAATGGGATATTTTGTTGTGCTTAGAAGGAGGTGTTAAATGGATGCTTAAAGATGTTTGTCATGTTCCTCAATTGAAAATAAATTTAATTTAAGTAACTCATCTCTATTCTCAAGGTTTTCTTACCTCTCTAATGGATGCATGGAAAGTTACAAAAGGTTCCATGGTTATTGCAAAAGGGGATAAAATTGGCAGTCTCTACATAGTAGAAACTATTGGTGAAGTGGGAGCTGTCATGATAGTTGAGGACAGAAATTTAGAGCTTTAGCATCAAAGGCTCGGTCACATGAGGAAGAAGGGCCTTGACATTATGCACAAGCGGGAACAACTACCGGGCCTAAAATCCATTGATTTACCATGCTGCAATCATTATCTTTATGGGAAGCAAAAGCGAGTAAGCTTTCTGAAATCCAGACATGAGAAGAAGGATACACCATTAGCACTTGTCTATTCTGATGTTTTTGGAATAGCTGAGGTAAGCTCTATTGGAGGAGCTAATTACTTTGTTACTTTTCTCGATGATTACATAAGGAAAGTATGGATATTTATGCTTCATAAGAAATCTGAAGTATTTAATAAGTTTAAGATTTTTAAAGCTTCCGTTGAAAATTAGATTGGACATAAGATTAAATGTTTAAAAATAGATAATGGAGGAGAGTTTTGCTCCTCAGAATTTGACTCCTTTTTTGCAGATAATGGTATTCGTAGAATTAAAATTGTTCCATTTACACCTCAAGAAAATGGGGCAGCCGAGAGGTTGAATAGAACAATTTTGGAAAAGGCTAGATGCATGCTTTCTAATGCTGGGTTGGGCAAGGAATTTTGGGCGAAAGCTTGTAATATAGAAGTCTATTTGATAAATTGAAACCCTTCATCTTGGTTGGATTTTTTTATCCTGAAAGAGGAATGGCTGGAAAAGAGGATCTCATATTCTCACATTCGGGTATTTGGATGTGAAGCCTATGCTCATGTCCCAAAAGAAAACAGGACAAAGATGGATTCAAAAACATAGAAAGGCATATTTGTGTGATATGGAGAAGATGAATATGGTTTTCGCATATGGGATCCGGTTACTAAGAAAATAATTTGAAGCAGAGATGTAGTCTTTAATGAGAAGATATTTCCATCTCTTCAAAATCAAAAAGAAAACCTAGTAGAGGATTTTGTTCCAATTTCAATTTTTGAAAACAATTCAAATTCTCAACCAATGTCTTTGCAAAGTAATCTGGGTGGAGGAAAAATGTATCAATTCATATCTATACCCTCTATGGAATGGCTTCAACGAACCACTATTTTCCCTCAATTTATGGATGATAATAATGATGAAAATGCTCTATTTAATGAGGATGATACATACACGTTCAGACCATAGCTTGACTGGCAGAGGTCACCTTCTACGCAGAATGAAGGGAATGATGCATCAAATCCTCCAACACTGAATGGAGGAAATACACAAATTGGTTTAAGAGACATTGGAAATTCTACAAATGAGAGAAATGGTTCGAAGACTCCTCTGCGCAACCACCAAACAATTCCAACAGCATACAACACCCACCACATGTTGTGTATGCAGACAGGGAAATCACTGCGGATGGGAATCCTCTACGTGATGTTGGCCAAGTTACACAGTCCTCAGCCAGGATGGACCGCTCTATGCAATGGGGAAACATGGGTCCCTCATCTCTCATGCATGGCCATCAAACTTACCTTACAGAAAATGGAAGCACTGCCGAATTTCCCCACCTAGCTCTTAATCCATTCGACACTAACTATCCCCAAAATGACATGGAGGAGCTACCTGCCGTGACAAGAAAAGACAGTCACCTCATGCCTCCATGCAGAAATTATAATGGGGTTAAAAACCATGGGTTGTATGATGGGTTTGATGTAGAAATCGAGGGTCATGCTGAGAATAAATTCCCTGCAGTCAGCAACTGTGGAACCACTGTCGAATTGAAGGTGAACATTAGTAATTCACAAACCATTGGAGTTGGTGTACAAAGACTAATAAATAATTCTTATAACAATGAGAAAAACATTGTTGATCAACCATCAGAATAGAGTATATTGAACTGGAACAGACTCATGAATTGCGAAGGTCTTCTAGGAAGATAAAAATTCCATCAAAATTCTCTGATTATGAGTTCTTATTCGCAAAAGAAGCAGAGCCTATGGTTTTAGTTTCTGACCAAATAGAACAAACAACTTTTAAAGCGGCAATGAAGAATGAAAATTTCGATAAATGGCAGGTAGAAATGCGAGAAGAAATGGATTCTTTATTAAAAAACCAAACATGGGGTTTAGTATCTCTTCTGCTTAATAAAAGAGCATTACAGAACATGCGGGTTTACAAATTGAAGGAAGAAGACAGAGGTAGACAGTGATTTTGTGCGAGATTAGTTTTCAAAGGATATGCACAGCAGCAAAGTATCAACTTTGATGAAATTTTTTCTCCACTGGTGAAGATGATTACCATCTAGGCAGTTTTGGGTTTAGTTGCAGCTTGGGATCTTGAGCTTGAACAATTGGATGTGAAGACAACATTCTTAGATGGAGACATTAATGAATAATTATTTATGTTTCACCATGAAGGGTTTGTCAAAAAGGGTCAGGAGCATCTTTATTGCAGATTGAAGCCAAGTCTATATGGGCTCAAGTAAGCCCCAAGACAATGGTATTTGAAATTTGATCAATTTATTCTTGAACATAAGTTTATTTTCTCAGAGGCTGATCCATGTTTGTATTTAAAATGATTACCTAATGGTGGATTTTTTATTCTTTTACCCTATGTTGATGACATGTTAGTTACAGGCACTAGCATGAATCTTGTTCATGAACTTAACAAATAGTTAGCTAGTAGATTTGTGATGAAAGATTTTGGAGCAGCGAAAAGGATTCTTGGAATGAATATTATTCAGGATAGAAATAAGAGACAACATTGGTTATCTCAAAAACAATACATTGACAAAGTATTAGACAGATTTGGGATGCTAGAAGCTAAGCCGGTTAGCATACCTTTAGCTTCTCATTTTCAGTTGTCAGCTGAATTGTGTCCTAAAACCCAAGAGGAAAAATATTTTATGCAAAACATCCCTTATACTTTTGTAGTTGAGAGTATTATGTACTCCATGATTTCCACTCGTCCAGACATTTCTCACGCAGTGGGAGTAGTTAGCCAATATATGAGTAATCTGGGTAAACCTCATTGGGAGGCTGTCAAATGGATCCTAAGGTACTTAAAAGGTACCTCTGATTTTGCCTTATGTTTTGGCAAGGATAAAGCATGTTTACAAGGTTTTGTGGGTTCCAATCTTGGTGGTGACTTAGATAAACGTAGATCCACTTCTGGTTATGTTTTCTCCTTTGTTGGGGCAGCGATAAGTTAGGGCTCTAAATTGCAACATTCAGTTGCTCAATCATCCGTATAGGCTGAATACATGGCTCTTTCTGATGGGGCCAAGGATATGGTATGGTTGCCGATTTTGTTCAAAGAATTTGATTTGAAGAAAAAAAAAATTTCTTTGTTTTCTGACAGTAGTAGTGCCATATTTATGACTAAGCATCATACCTCACAACGTCGATCCAAACACATTGAGCTATGCTATCACTATATTCGCCAATTAGTTGAAGAAGGAAAGATTCATGTGGAGAAGATTCATATGAAGGTGAATCCAACTGATGCACTCACAAAGGTTGTTACCCGGAAGAAGTTTAAATTTTGCCAAGCTTCTCTCTGCATTCTTCAGATATAATGACTGAAGGAAGCATGAGAGTCTTTGGTTACAGCAGCGTTGGTCTTCAAGTGGGAGATTGTTTGGATGTGAAGCCCAACGGTTTTCTCTTGTCCTTTCTTTGCGTGTCCATTCAACTTCTTCATATCCTATGAAGAGTCTCTTTTAATATATATTCATTTATGTTGTTGTAATTGGGATTCGATTCAAGGAAGTTAATAATAAGATTTCTCTACAAGTGTGGATGTAGGCATTTTTTCTGAATCACGATAAATCTTTGAGTTTATGTGTTATTCTATATTTGTCTTTGTTGTTTGTATTTCTTGATTCTTTTTTACTTTCACACAAACAATGAGCATGTCTTCATACGAATGTTAACACCAAGACTAAACTTGCTCTTCAAAACTATCCACTAATAGGCCGCCTCATATAATTAACTTCCTACATATACATGTACTAAAGCTTAAGAAATTACACCTAATTTACTTATGTGTTTTATTTGTAACGAGATGACTAAAGCTCTTTATCACTGTGGGGATGAAAAATTAAACATCTCCTTTAAATATTCAAAATACTAAAAATAGAAAAACATTTTGGTGTGTAATGTGAACTCTTAAGAGAGAGGTGTGGAAGGTCAATTATAAAAACATTTTTCCTTTTTCTTGCTCCCTAATTCACAACCAATGTTGTAAAGATGTAAGAGGTCACAAGGGGGTTTTTATAATATTATGAGAACTTTGGTGGGACCCCATATTTGAAACTATTAATCACCACATTTTTTTACAAATCATCATAATTTATAGAGTACTTGTATACTACTATGACACTTTATTTTTTCATGTCTTTAAATTTTGAGTGTAACTATCTTCAATTTCTAATCCAAGCTCAACCTTTCCTGATTTCCAAATAAATGCCCATTTGAGATCCATTTTTGTTCCCCCATTTCCATGCATGTACCTAGAGTAGGTGTTTGATTTGAACTTAGTTTTTAATTTCCACAAGAATGTAATAGAGTAGATGTGTGTTTTTAACTCATCTTTGATTTGTGTAAGTGTGTGGTAGAAGAGATATATTTTTCATTCTAATTTATGCAATTCTATGATAAAAGTCAAATTTTTTTATTCAACATTTATTCTTGTAATAGTGTGTAATTTGTGATGGAATATCCAAACAACAGGTACGATACCTTGGTCATCACAATCACTAAAGAACCACCCCAATAGCTTGCAACACCCCAAACACCATTACTACAAATTGATTTAGACACTATGTGCATTGATAAACTAAATGAAAGGGTATGGAAAAATTAAATCAACCAATCATTTTTGGAACCTTCAAAAAATAGGTAACTTACAGTTATGATGTTGGTAAGTTTTGAATTTAGAAGCTCATAGTTTGAGTAGACCTAGATATTCTCTAGGTTAATTCAATGAAAAAACCTCATTAACCATGCCCAAGAAATCACATTCTTATTCCATTGTAGAGGAATCTTTAGACCAACTACTAAGCCAAGAATCACATAAATTTATTGAACATCACATAAAAATGGTTTAATGTAAAAGAGATTATGTTATACAAGCTAATAAAACCTTCTCATATCCGATTTGTTTGAATTCGAATCCAAATTAAACTTAAATAAAACAATTCTATCCTTCCATGTTAGTCATATTATAAGGAAAATTATTTGGGGAGCTTCATGAATTTCTATTTTTATCCAAAGTCCTATTTCAACACCCTTATTGTAATAGAATTACTATAGTGTAAGACTTAGATAGTAGTGAGCTCAAATATCTTGAATACAAAAACGTTTAAAAACTAAATCTTCTTTCTTTCCTACTCCCATAAAATTCAAAAGGGGGAGAAACATTATAGGAAGTTGTCATTCTCATGGGAAAATTTATCAATAGGAAAAAAGAGGAAGCAATTGGCTACTTTTTCATAATGCATGATATGTAAGAATTCTTATAACGCATGATATGTAAAAATTCTTGAATTGCATGATATATAAGTTATGATATGGAAGAACATCCTTCCAAATGAAGGATCAATAAAAATATACTGCTTATGTTTGGTGGTGTTAGTGAAATTTTATGTTCTTTATTATAAATATGATCTATTATGATATAGGCACAAATCAATTATATGAGATTTTTTGTGTTATATTTGTCCATAATATTTATACATGATGCTGAAAATTTATAATTTACAAATTTTTCTTATATTAAATAATTCATATTGTAATATTATAATAGCTATATTTTATGGCAAGTATGTTATAAAAATTTCTATATAAATAATCTATAATGATACAAAAATAGTAAATATTTTGAGAATGCATTGAAATCCAATTTGTAATAACATAGTGATCAGATCTTAAGTTACTTTAACTCCCTTTTAGCTAGGTGCCTTAAGTGTTAGCGTCAATTTTCTTTTGTAAATCATATATGTAACTGCAGACTTTGCTTTGTCTTCTTTGTTATTATTGGATCTGACTTTGCATGCAATAAATTGAACTAAAGAGAACTCATGTTCTGTTTACATGTATCTTACTCATCATGCAATATTCATCAAAATTGCTCCACTATCAATGAATATTGATTGTTAGTATTTCATTATATAAATCATGCATTATTATGCATATTATAATCATTGAATATCAATGATTTAGAATTCTGAATTTTTCCTTCTTGAACTAATCTACTTTATTCTAAAATTTTTGTATTTTTCTATTCTTTTTCTTAGCTAAATCTATGCTGAAAAATTCTACATGGTATCAAAACTTTAGGAGCTAGGAAAGAGAGAAATTTTTTTTGCAGATGCTGAAGATCAGATCTGTTGCAAAGAATGGAATTTCCAGCCTCAGCCATTCTCATGTCATACAAATGGAAGTCAAATATTTTATTTCAGTCCACAAGTAGAGGCTTGCATAAAATAATCATGGAAATAGAGGTTGAACTAACTTATACATTTGAGATAGGCCAAGATCATGCTCTTTTGGCATGGGCCTTGCCTTCATTTCCTCTTTAGTGAGGTTGAACCAACTTATACATCTGAGATATGCCAAGATCATGCTCTTTTGCACAGGCCTTGCCTTCATTTCCTCTTTAGTGACACCATGTCAGTGGACCCATCATGCCTCTTTTTTCAACATTGTGGAGGGATTTCTACTGTTAATGTTGATATTTCCTTAATTCTAGAATTGATCAGTTTTATAGATAATTGGCACCTACATTTTCACCTTACAATTTGTTCTTGCATGGTTAAGTAGTGTCATTATGGTCACTCATAAAAATTTATGTGCCATCTGCATCCTTAACTGATAGATATTTTACCATTTTTTCCATATATTTATTGTTTGGGGGTGCCTATGCAGATTATTGTCTTAATGTATGAACACATGGATCAGTGTCTGAATGTATGAACTTGTGCTCAAACATAAACTGATCGAATTTCTTGTACCATTGCCTTGGGGCCTGCTTAAGTCCATACAAGCTTCTCTTCAATCTACAATAAAGATGCTCCTTCCCCTTTTTCACAAAGCCTTTCGGCTGCATCATATAGAGTTCTTCATCTACATCACCATGTAGGAATGCAGTCTTGACATCCAACTGCTCTAGCTCAAGATCCCATTAAGAAACCAAGCCTAGAATGGCTCTAATAGTAGTCATCTTGACTACCGGGGATAAAATCTCATTGAAGTCTATGCCCTACTTCTGTCCATATCCTTTTACCACTAACCTGGCTTGATAACAAACCTTGCCTCCATCTTCTTCCTCTAATTTATAAACCCATTTATTCTTGAGAGCCTATCTATTTTGTGGTAAAGTCACCAGGTCCCAAGTCTGATTCGTTGCTAATGAATCCATTTCCTCTCTCATGACATCTTTCCATTTTTGCAAATCTGAAGCTCTACAAGCAGCCATGTAATTTCAAGGTTCCAATTGATCAGACACAAGTAAAGATGGTCATGATTCCTCTGTAACCAATAACTCATAATCAGAGAAGTTCACTAGAGGTTTTCTCTATCGAGATGATCTTCTGAGTCCCGGATCAATTTCTGATTTATGAGGATTACTATTTTCCTCATACCCATGCTGCCAATTTTCTCCTAATTCTGCAATGTTCTTGAAATTGTTGGCAATGGTGAATTCATTTGGAAGTTATTCCATGTGGGCAGAGGAATTAACTCCTACAACATCTTCCACGTGGGCAGAGGAAGTAACTCCTACAACATCTTCTACACAGGCAGAAGAAGTAACTCCTGCAGCTTCTTCTGCGTGGGCAGAGGAAGTAACTCCTCCAGCAGCTGCTACTCTGTCACTATTTGGTGTCTTTGAGACATTGTTTGTGAAAACAATTTTAGACACGTATTCCTCTTCCAATGTTGATTGTGGCTGCAGACCTGGAAATTTCTTCTCATTGAAGACCACATATCTACTACGGATGATTTTCCACTCCAAAGGATCCCAAATACGAAACCCATACTGATGTTCACCATAGCCCATGAAGATGCCCCTTTGTGATTTGAAATCTAGCTTGGTTCTCTTCTCTTTTGGCACATGAACAAAAGCTTCACACCCAAACACCTGGATGTGAGAATATGAGATTTTTTTTCCCAACCATTCCTCCTTTGGAATGCCAAAGTCCAGTCGTGATGAAGGATTTCAATTAATGTGATACACCACTATATTACATGCCTTAGCCCATAATTCATTACTCAATCTGGCTTTAGAGAGCATACATCAAGCTCTCTCAAGAATATTTTTGTTTAGCCTTTCTGATGCTCCATTTTCTTGTGGAGTAAATGGAACAACCTTGATTCGACGGACACCATTATCTGCAAAAAAAGAATCAAATTTTGAGGAGCAAAATTCTCCTCCATTATCACTTTTTAGACACTTAATCTTGTGTCTGATTTGATTCTCAATAAGGGCTTTAAAAACTTTAAATTTAGAGAAAACTTCAGATTTCCTAGAGAGCACATAAATCCAAACTTTCATTGTACAATCATCTAGAAAAGTAACAAAATAATTAGCCCCACCAAAGGAAGTTACCTCAGTGGGTCCAAAGACATCTGTGTGAACAAGCTCCAAAGGTGTTCCCTTTTTCTCACTACCGGTCTTCAAGAAGCTGACCCGCTTCTGTTTTCCATAGAGACAATGTTCACAGAATTCTATGTCAATAGATTTCAGCCCCAACAGTTGATCTCTTTTCAGCATTACATCAAGTCCTTTCCGACTCATGTGCCCAAGCCTTTGATGCCAAAGCTCTGAGTTGTTGTCCACTGATGTCATGGTAGCTCCCACTTCATCATTACTTTCTATAATATATAAACTCCCAACTTTATCTCCTTTTTCTACTGTCAAGGACCCCTTTGTTATCTTCCATGTATCTGGATTGAAAAATGTATGGCAGCCTTGAGTATGAAGTATAGAAAAAGAAATCAGATTTCTCTTCAATTTTGGAACATGTTGAACATCCTTTAAAAGCCATTTTCCTCCTCCAAGTGATGGCAATAAAATGTCACCCTTTCCAATAATGTCACAAGCATTATTGTCACCCAAAAAGACTCTCCCAAAATTACCTTCTTGGTAATTTGTGAATAAATCTGTGTGTGAGGAAGCATGAAAGGATGCACCAGAATCAAGTACCCATGATTCTGAAGTAGTATCACTTGCGGAGATAACTAAAATCCCAAATTCATCCTTCTCATAAGCAATATTTGCTTGGCTGGCCCGCACCTTGTCTTGTGCCTTTTAGTAAGAATGGCAATTTTTCTTTGAGTGGCCTAGTTTGCCACAAAACCAACAATCCCCTTTGCTTTCTTTTGAATCTGTCCCTTTTGCAGACTTCAATCTTCCTCTATTGTTGGATTTTCTACCTCTTTGATAGCTCCTTCCTCTATTGTTGATGCTCACTATCGTTAAGACTTTACGGGATGAAGGAACGTCACTCTTTCTTCTCATGTCTTCACCGAGAAGAGTAGCTGCAACTTCATCAAAAACAAACTTTTTCTTGCCGGGAGGTGATGTTCTTATCGCTGTTACAACTCCATCCCAGCTTGCTGGAAGAGAACATAGCAATAAGACAACTTTGTTTTCATCGCTTGGTGGCATGCCTACCAAATTTGCTTGGCTAAGAAGAGTATTAAATTTGTTGAGGTGATTTGCCATTATGCCACCGTCCTTCATTTTTAGACTGTAGAGTTTCTTCATGATGAAAACCTTGTTTGTAGCGGATGCCATTGCATAAGTAGTTTTCAGCTTATCCCAAACTGCCTTTGTTGTAGTTTCTTCTGTAACATTGAACAACACATTTTCAGATAGTGAAAGAAGAATTGTCGCTCTTGCCTTCCTATCCATTGTTTCCCAATCCTCATCAGACATCGTGTCTGGTTGCTTCCATTTACCCTCTATAGCAAGCGCTAGATCTTGCTTAATTAATAGCAACTCCATTTGCACCTTCCACAGGCTGTAATTCTTACTTATAAACTTCTGTAGTTTGTGCTCCCCCATAATCCTAGAATTTCAATCCTGAATTCTGAACAGCAACGCCTTGCTCTGATACCAATTGTAAAATTTAGAGAGAAGCAAAAATACAGAAACAAGATCAATGCAAAAACAGAGTACACCGATTTATCATGGTTTGGCCAATAATGCCTACGTCTACACTAAGCAGGAGAATATCTTATTGATTCAAAGGTCTGTTACAAGTTACAACAATTACAATATAAATAAAGAGCTCCAAAAGGAGACTCTTAAAGGCCACCGCAAGAAGTCCAAGAGACAGAGTCTCTTGGATAGAAGGCAGAGACGGTTGGGCTTCATATCCCCAACAATAATCACTTTATTTTCACCAAAGCAAATGTATCACCCTTTAATTTTGTTTCATATATATCATGTCCATCATGGTTCTTGCAGGAGTATCATTTTTTTTAATACTTTAATAGATGTCATATGCTTTTTAAAGCTTCCCACATTGCACAGGAACTGTAGACTTTGACAAGTTGTTCGTATTGGCTTTCTCAATTTTAGGTTCACATCGGAATTATAGTTCAAAAGGAAAGTTCCCTACTTTCATCGATAAAATAGATTGAGAGTTTTATCTATAGTAGAATATCAATATAACTCCTTATTCGTTGAAACAGTTTTGACGACCATCAAACTTCAATGTTTCATTGATTAAGTTTGTCGATGAGGCATGAAAATGTTACATCGATACTTCCATACTTTGGACACGTGTCCACCAACAATTGCAACCATTTTTATGAATTCTCATATACTATTCTACAGACAACATTTTGCACGTATAGAGGATATCAACAACGGTAATCAGGATTGAATTGTATTCGAAGGTTTTTAACATTTCTTTTTTTTAATCATGTGTTCGTTATGTTCCATGACATGAGTTCTCTTTGAGCATCCTCAAAAATGATTATATGCTTTGTCTCTTATTCAAATCTGCAAATGTTCCTATTGTGGAAATCACACTTATAGCACTTGACAGGATATCCTTACAGTTAGCTGCCCCTTAGATCATCATGACTCCCTGCTACCAATAGACATTTCATCTCAAATTCTTCCAAAAACTCTTTTTTGTGCATATTATTCATTGAGAAAACAGTATAAAAATATTGTGTCTCATCATTATATTGCACAAACCAAAATTCCTCCTTCGATGGATGATAATGTTGAATTCAAAAAATAACAATTGAGGAATACAAAATTAGAACAATCAACAATAAAACAGAATATACAATGATTTATTGTGGTTCAACAATTTGCCTACATCCACACTGAACAAAGGAGAATTTTATTAAGTTAAAAAGAAGAATATAATATAAGGTTACAACATCAGCTTAAACAGGTTTTAGACAATCCACATAACACCAACAATCAAAATGGGAGGGAAAACCAAAGTGCGTCCATTGGGCTTCAACTCATCAATCTCCCACTTGATAGCCAACAGATGTTGCCACTATTTTAAAATTCTCCTATTCTCCCTATTGATTTACCTCTTCTTTACAAGCCCAAAAGAATTCCCAAAAGAATTCCTAGCAAAATTGATCTTATCCTTGGGTACTACCTTGCTTAAAATATCTATTGCATGGACCTTTGTGTCAATTTTAACAACCTTTAACTTGCCCTCTTCAACCATATGTCGAACAAAATGAGCATGAATATCAACATTTTTTTAATGACGTTGAGATGAATGATTGTGAGCCATAAAAATTCCACTAAGAGTGTCACAAAAATAAACATAATCAATTTTTAATATTTCAAATCACTAAACAAACACTGTAACCAAATCATCCCCCTAGCGCCTTCAGAAAGTGCCAAATATTTAGGTTCATTGGAAGAAAGAGAAATGAAATTTTGAAGCCTTGAAGCCCAACTAATAGCAGCTCCAAAAAACATGAAGGCATAACCAGTAGTAGACCTTTGTTTGTCTAAATCTTCAACAATATCATAATCACTAAAGCCTTGCAACTGTATATTATTGCCACGAAAACATAGACAAGAATGAGAAGTCTCATTTAGATATTTCAATATCCATTTAACAGCTTCTGAACGAGTCTTCCTAGGATTGCTCATGAATCTACTCACAACTCCCATGACCTGAGAAATGTCAGGACATGTAGAAACCGTAGCATAAATAATGCTACCAATTGCAGATTTGTAAGGAACTCCTTCCATGAAATTCTTGTCCTCTTGTGTTTGCCGACAAAAATCAGAAGATAAATGAAAGTGGGAGGCAAGGGGAGTAGAAACAACCTTTGCATCAGCCATACAAAATCTGTCAACTAGTTTGTCAAAGTAGTCTCTTTGTGATAAAATGATCTCTTTCTTTCTTCTATATTGAGTTATTGTCATGCAAAGAATCTTCTTGTCTTTCCCTAAGTCCTTCATAGAAAAGTTGCTTGCCAAGTGAGCTTTCAAATCACGAACAATCTTTCAACTAGTACGGGCTACCAACATGTCATCAACGTAGAGAAGAAGATTGAAAAACTCACCACTAGGAAGTTTCTTATAATAAATGCAGGGATATGATTCACATCTAAAGAAGTTTTGAGTAATCATGAATTAATCAAATTCAAAATACCATTGTCTCGAGGTTTGTTTGGGCCCATACAAACTCTACTTTACTCTGCAATAAATATGCTTTTGTTCCTTCTTCAAGAATCCTTAAGGATGCTCTGTATATAGCTCCTCATCTATATCACAATATAAAAATATTCTCTTCACATCAAGCTGCTCCAACTCAAGATCCCATATTACTGTCAGTCACAAAACTATTCAGATTGTTGTCATCTTGACAACTGGTGAGAATATTTCATTGAAATCAATCCCTTTTTTTCTAATCATACTCTTTCACTACTAGTCTGCCCTTTTAGCGTTTGCTTCCTCCATCTAAATCTTTGAGTCGATATATTCACTTGTTCTTAAGTGGTCTTTTATTTGGTGGAAGCGTGACCAAATCCCAAGTTTTATTGGCTTGGAGTGAACACATTTCTTCTTCCATAGCTACCATCCATATATCCATGTCATTCGTTTTTCTGACAAGCGGATTTATAATTAGCCAGTTCAACTTTCTTAGAGATTAACGATTCGAGCTCTACTTGTTCAGAAAACAATAGTTGATAATCTGAGAATTTTGGTGGATAAACTACCACTTTCTATTTTTAAGACTAATTTATGACTCACTGTATTGGTTTCTAGGCCCGTGATTTCTTCTTTCTTACATGTTTTATTGGCGGTCTCCATCAGTTGGTTCATGCCAAGGTATGTTATTCTTTCCTCCTACTTAGGGTTTCAATTGCTATTGATCGAGTTGTCTCAATGACTTTAATAATAAGTAAGAACCTTAGAGTCATAGTTTTGAATATTCAATTCAATTGGTCTACATTGGATTGATTTGAGGATATTTACTTTCTATGGTTTTTAGTGCAACTATTGAAATGGTCCGATTTTACAACTTTGATAAATTTGGAACAAATCTCCAATTGAGAAAATATGACCACTTTATCTCTCTTATACTGATTTTACAGGTGCTATAGTCATTTTTACCCCGTACCTATCTCCTCAAACAACTATAATATCTTTACATATATATTTATTTCAATATTAGTATCCAAAATCTTTTTCTCAATTCCGATTTTCAATTTCTATTATTTTTTTTATGCATGCACAAAATTACAGAACATAAATTCATATTTATTTTGTACATACAAATAGATAGATCTAAAGATTATACCTTTAAATTACAATTTGACTAACCATACTGTAATGATCACTTATTTGTTGCTGCATTCTCTCCTAAAATGATTTTTATAATAAATAGATCTTCCTGATCATATGTCACTTGCTTTTAACGACGTTACGGAAGTGCAGAAAAAAATTCAGTGATCGGTATTGACTACTTTGTTTACGGCGTGTATTGAATTACTCGGGAAGCCACAGAAACGAACAAGTCAAATTTGAACAGCAGCTTTGGGCATACGTTAGTTGGTTGACTAGTGTAACAAACACTTTGAAAATTCCAGTTGACAAACTCTGCCACGAGAACAATGAAAATGAGTTGCCTTGTTTCCTTGTTGAACATTTCAATTCATACAGTTTTTGACTTTATCTATCAGGAGAGCATTCTCAAACAACGAGCACTTTGGCAGGACCCCCTATTTGAAACCATTAATCACCACAATTTTTTACAAATCATCATAATTTATAAAGTACTTGTATACTACTATGACACTTTATTTTGTCATGTCTTTAAATTTTGCGTGTAATTATCTTCAATTTCTCATCCAAGCTCAATCTTTCATTATTTCAAAATAAATGTCCATTTAAGATCCACTTTTAGTCCCCTATTTACATGCACGTACCTAGAGTAGGTGTTTGATTTGTACATAATTTTTAATTTCTACAAGAATGTAATAGAGTAGATGTGTGTTTTTAACTCATCTTTGATTTGTTTAAGTGTGTGGTAGCAGAGACATTTTTAAAGTTCTAATTTATGCAATTATGTGATAAAAGTAGATTTTTTTTAGTCAACATTTATTCTTGTAATAGTGTACAATTGATGATAGAATATCCAAACAATAGGGTATGGTCCTTGGTCATCACAATCACTAAAGAACCACCCCAATATCTTGCAACACCCCCAAACACCATTACTACTAATTGATTTAGACACTATCTGCATTGATAAATTAAATGAAAGGGTATGGAAAACTTAAATGAACTAATCATTTTTGGTACCATTCGCAAGAAAGGTAACTTACAGTTATGATGTTGGTAAGTTTTGAATTTAGAAGCATCGTCAGAAGCTGCGCCACCTTTATAAGGGGTTAGAACAATTATGCTAAAGATTGGAGAAATAGACAAAGTAGGGGGGAGAGTTATTTCATAAGCATTTTCACCCATTTTTTGTAAAATTGTGCATGGGCCAACTCTCTTCATGTGGATTTTGGACTATTTACCCTTTCGTAATCTCTCTTTCCTAAGGCATGTCCAAACCTTATCCTAAATCTAGAAATGAACTTCTCTCCTTCTCTTATTTGCCTGCTCCTTGTACGTTTGAGTTGTCTGCAGTAGTTTAGTCTTGACTTCATCTTGGACTTGGGCAATGAGTTTTACCAATTCTTCTCCCTGAGCACTAACCTTGAAGTCTGAAGGTAAGTCTATTAGATCCATTGGGCCTCTTGGGTGCAAATCATCGATTGTGTGAAAAGGTGTTTAACCAGTAGATCTATTAAGGGAATCATTGAATGCAAATTCTTCCTATGGAAGGATGATATCCCAACTTTGATTATGTTGCTTTGTCAGACATCTGAGAATATTTCCAAGTGATCTATTCACCACTTCTGATTAGCCATCAGTTTGTGGGTGATAAGAAAAGCTATAGGTTAAGTTTGTCCACAATTTCTTATGGAGTGTTCGCCAAAAATGTCCTTGAAACTTAACATCTCTGTCTGAGACTATTGTCTTTGGTACTACATGAATTCTAATAACTTCTTTGAAGAAGAGTTGGTCAATGTGGGAGGGATCATTTGTAATTTTGCAAGGGAAAAAGTGCACCATCTTGCTAAAAATGTCTACAATAAAAAAGACACCGTCAAATCCTTGTTTACTCTTATGTATGCCCATAAAAAAATCCATGGAGATTGACTCCCAAGGTCTAGTAGATATTGACAAGGGTTGGTATGTCCCCTGATTAGTAGACACACCCTTAGCTTGTTGACGGATAGTGCATGCTTCAAAAAATTTCTTGATATCATTTGTCATCTTAGGCCAAAAGAAACTCCTCTTAATCTGGTCTATGGTCTTATCTATGCTAAAATGGACACCCATGCCACCACAATGTTTCTCTTTGATGATGTTAAGTCAAATAG
The DNA here is from genome assembly GCA_018584345.1 of Thuja plicata. NCBI lineage: Eukaryota > Viridiplantae > Streptophyta > Pinopsida > Cupressales > Cupressaceae > Thuja > Thuja plicata. The sequence goes on from MU223579.1 coordinate 808,610, forward strand.
AACACCTAGGTATGCAAAGCTGGGAACCTTTGAGCAAGAGATCATTTTGAATGAGAATTTTGAAAACTCAGTGTGAGTGCCTACTAGTTGAGAACAAACCTTGAATGCCTCTCAAAACTCTGGATCACCTGCATATAGATGCTTCAGAGCATCAATCCCAATGATTTGTAGTTGCACTTCTTCAACAAAACAACCCTTCTACTGAGGACATCAACAACCTTGTTTGCTTGACCTTTCTTGTGCTTCAATGTGAATGTGTATGCCTGCAATTGTTCCATTCACTTTATATGCTTAACACTTAATTTTTCCTGAGAATTTAGAAAACTTAGTGCATGGTTTTTAGTATAGACAACAAATTATTTTGGTAAAAGGTAGTGGCTCCATTTTTTAAGGGCCTGCACTACTGCATATAATTCAAGGTCATAGGTTGAATCCATTTTCTTAGTATCATTTATCTTTTTAGAGAAGAAAGCTATAGGCTTCCCTTCTTGGCTTAGGACAACACCAATGGATAGGTTTCTAGCATCTGTCTCCACAGTAAACACCATCCTAAAATTTGGTAAGGTCAAGATAGGATATTGAGAAAACCTATTCTTCAAGTAGTTAAAGGCATTGTTAGCTTCATTTGTCCAAGCAAGCTTAGTTTTCTTACCACCTGATTCAGAGCATCTAGAGTACTAGTGTTTACCCTTCTCCAAGTTGTTAATCAACCTCTTTAAACCATCCAATGCTTTCCAAAAACTATGTCCCCTTCACCAAGATTGGCCTCCTAGACACTGAATTCAACTTTCCTCCTAAGTATAGTTGAGATGATGAAGAAACAATGCATAATAAACTCCAACTAGTCCAACTAGTCCTCCATTTACCTTGTTTTCTCACTAGATTTCCCTCTAGAACCCTAAACGCTTTCTTCAGATCTTCCCAAACACCTCTTAGGCTCTAGCCTATGTGAAAAGGACCTAGCATGTCCATTCTATATGTTTCAAACACTTCTGGCCACTATAACCATCTCTTTGTTATAACTACTCAAAGATAGGTCGAATTAGGCCTAATTATATTAGGTCTATTTTGACTATTTTTGACCAAACTCTACAAATTATTCCACACAACCCTATGGAAGACTATATTATTCTGAAATCTATAACCTATCTCTTCTAGAATCCAAAGCTATAGATCTTCAAGACACCCACAACCCTAATTGCTTCCAGGCCCTAGTTTCTAGGCTAGCTTTTAGGCATGTGGACCAGTCACTACAAAATGCATCCAATTGGTCTTCAAACTTCACACCAACTTCTGACACATTTTGATCCTTCAAGGAGACACTCTAGGGCTTCCACACATGCCACTAAGATGTTCATACAAGATCATGTGTGTGCTACTTCAATTCAATCTCCACCCTGTCTTGGCTCATCTACTCCAAGCAGTCAGCCTAGGTCATCACTCCAAAACTAGGAGTTCAGTTGCAAGAAAAAAAAAGGAAAACAAAAACATTATGTACAAAGCCCAACCTATCATTCCACAAGTTTTCATTCATTTTCAACTGTGGATGCTTAGGTTAGAGCCATTTTTGTTACTGAAACTCTGCAAATGGAAATTGCAGACATGGTCACCTAAATCTAAGTGTAACTTTACAATGCCTTAACTTGAAAAAAAAAATTGTATATCCAAAAGAAAGCTAAAAAAACTCTACACTCCCATGGATTCATATTTCTCAATCCATTCCGTACACAGTCATACAAGGTTGCAGAAACACTGCAAATGCAAGTCAAACTCAGAGAATCATCCGTACAGAAGCTGACACATGTGGTCTATAACTAAAACTCCATTAACCTTCCAAAATCTTCAATCCATGCTCAAATACCCGAGCATGGGTGTTACAACTGTCCATTTCTTCATTTAGCAACCTTTTGCAAAAGTTGCTAGCAACTTTTGAGCATTTCTTTCTCTTTGAAAAATTTAGTCAACTCGATGCACTTTGACCCATCCTAGGACCCTAGTTAGGACACGTAGGAGCCTAGAGGAGACCATATCCCCTAGTTGCTCAAAATTAGCAACTTTTACAATTTTAAACCATTGTGACAACATTTACACCGAGGAGCAACTTGTGCTCTTACAAACATAATTGAACAAGCTTGGATCAAAAACTTATGGATCTTATTACTAACATATCAAATACCCCTAAAAAACCCTAAACACCAAATAACCAAACATCAAGCCAAAATGGGAGGTTCTCTTTACCATACTCCTCTGGGACAAAGAACTCGAGTCCATTGAGTTAGGAGGTGTTCAATGGTGACTCCATGCTTCAATATGTCTACTTAAGTCATCCAAGTGGATTCAAACTTAGATATCCCTTGCCACTTCACAAGATACTCCTTGTAAGTAAGTTTTCTGGTCTTCTTTATCACCTTGGAGTCCAATACATTGTCCAACTACAAAGGTTGAGGAGTAGGAAAATCTCTGACCCAATCTTCTTCTCCCAAGTCTGAAAGAGTTTGTTGACCAGTGTCTAAGGGTAGACCCTTATAGGGATACAAATCACAAACATTTAAAATGGGTGAGATGCCCAAATAAGGAGAGAACTCCACCTCATATGCATTCTTACCATACTTATGCAATATCTTTGATGGTCCTATCTTCTTCATCGGTAGCTTGGTTGGCTAACCTTTCAGAAATCTCTCCTTCCTAAGGTAGGCAAGTACCAGATCTCCCACCTTAAATTGAAAATCCCTCCTTGTCTTATCTGTCTTGGTCTTGTACTTGTTAACTTGTTGTTGTAAAGTATTCTTAACTTGGTCATGTAGCTCTTTCATCTGCTCTGCAAATAATTCCCCTTGTGCACTCTTTCTATCCTATAAAATGTGATCCCTCAACTCCAAGATCCCTATTGGATTATCCCCATAAATTATCTCAAACGGTATCTTACCAGTGCTCCTATTAATAGAGTCATTATAGGCATATTCTACCTGGCCTATAATGTGAGCCCATGACTGTTCATGCTGCTTAGTCAAGCATCTTAATGGGTTACCTAGAGACCTATTTACTACCTCAGTTTTCCCATTTGACTAAAGGTGATAGGATCAAGAGAAGATAATTTTCTTCCTAACATTTTCCAAAGGGTCCTCCAAAAGTGGCCCACAAACTTACTGTCTCTATCACTTACTATGTTTAGTGGAAATCCATGGATTCTCACTATGACTCTGAAGAATAGACCTACAATGTGTGAAGCATCATTGGTTTGTCTGTAAGGAATGAAGTGTTCCATCTTGCTAAACTTGTCCACCACTACAAACACATTGTCATGTCCTCTTGGTGTCTTAGGTAGTCCCAAAATAAAGTCCATACTCAAGCACTCCCAAGGTCTCTGAGGTATGGATGGAGGCTGATACAATCTAGTGTTTCTACTTTTTCCTTTGGCTCTCTGACATATCTGACAATGCTCCACAAAATTTCTGGCATTTGACTGTAGTTTAGGCCAATGGTAATGCCTATTCACTTGCTCAAGTGTCTTTTCCACTCCAAAGTGGCCTCCCAATCTTCCTTGGTATTTTGCCTTGACTACGCTCTCCCTCATCGAGCATTGAGGTATACACAAAAATTTTCCTTTGAAAAATAGTCCTTCCTACAACATATAGTCAGTAAAATCTACTTTAAAACCCTATTGGAACTTCTCGCATGCTTCATAAAAATCCTTGAAATCTTTTTCTTCTTTGTAGAGGTCTTCATCCCTACACTCAGCAATTGTATCTCCTGAATAGTCAACACTCTCATACTCATATCCTCTACAATTATTTTGCTAACACATTTCTTTTGTTTTATGACAAAATCATATGCTTGCAAAGATTATACCCATTTTAGGTGCCTTTGTTTCAACTTCTCTTGTCGATTCAAGAAGCTGAGGGCATGCTTATTTGTATAGACAAAAAATTCCCTTGCTAGGAGATAATATCTCCACTTTTTGAGTGCTTACACCATTTAATACAGCTCCAAATCATAGGTGGAGTACTTTTTCTTGGTTTCATTCAAATTCTCTAAGAAGAATGCCACAGGATGTCCTACTTGACTTAACATTGTCCCAATGGCTAGTTTACTAGCATCACACTCCACCACAAATAACTGATTAAAGTTAGGGAACCTAAGAGTAGGTAGTCATGCTATCTTCTTCTTCAACATTTCAAAGCCTTGATCTTCTTCTGTTGTCCACTTGAACTGACATTTGATTCCTCTATTTATAGTGTTTAGTATTGGTGCACATACATGGCCAAAATTTCTCACAAAATTTCTATAATAAAAGGATAGTCCATGAAAACTTCTAACATCTCCTATGGACCTAGGTGTTGGCCATTACAATATAGACTTGACCTTATCAATATGGATCTTTAGATGTCCATTAGCAACAACAAATCCAAGGTATACTAGTTTAGTTTTCAAAAACTCACATTTTTCATGGTTGATCATCAATTTCTCTTAGTGTAGCCTCCTGAAAGCCATTTCCAAGTTCTGCATGTGCTCCTCCTTAGACCTACAAAAGATCAAAATGTCATCAAGGTAAACAATTACAAATTTACCTATAAAGTCTGCTAGCACTTCATTCATGAGCCTCATGAATGTGATAGGTGCATTTATTAGGACAAAGGGAATTACAAGTCAATCATACAACCCTTCATTTTCCTTAAAGGATGTTTTCCACTCATCACCAAGCTTAACTCTGATTTGATGGTACCTTGATTTCAAATCCACCTTTGAGAAATAGGAAAACTTACCCAAATTGTCCAACAAATCCTCAATCCGGGGCATGGGAAATTTCTATCTGATTTTAATCCTGTTAATAGCCCTGGAATAGGTACACACCCTCCATTTTCCATCCTTCTTAGGTGCAAGGACAATTGGAAAAGCACAATGACTTAAAATCTTCCTTATAAGCCCTTTCTCTAGGAAATCTTGGACTTGTTTAGCAATCTGTGAATTCTTACTTGGAGTCATTTTATATGCTACCTTGTTAGGTAGATTAGATCCTGGTATGAGGTCTATCTGAAGACTCACATCCCTCATAGGTGTAAATGCACTAGAAAATTGATTATCCACTATTTCATGGTACTTCACCAATAATGCTTGTACCTCTTGTGGTATATTGATTTTCTCCTTAGTCTCTTCTTTTGGTTTCACTATTACTGCACAACAAACCCCTCTTTCCTTCTTCATGACCTTAAGGAAATCCTTTCCACTCAAGAGCATCACACTAGTCCCCACATGCTTCTCTTCATTAGGTTCTTGCAAAGGGTCCATTTGAAACTTCTTCCCTTGTTTAGTAATCACATAGTTAATCTTTTCCCCATCATGAATGGGCTTCACATAATATTTCCATGGACATCCTAGAAGGAGATGACATGCATCCATAGAAATTATATCACATAAAACCTTGTCTTTGTACTCCCCTATTTCAAATTCTGCCAAATTTTGTTCATCCACCACTATCTGTTGACCCTTTTTTAACCATGACACTTTGTAGGGAGTAGTGTGTGGTATCCTCCCAAGATTTAGTTTTTCCACCATATATATTGACACTATATTATCTATGGAACCAGAGTCCACTATCACCTTACAGAGCTTCCCATGTGACCTACAAGTAGTTTTAAACAAGCTCTTCCTCTGAGGTGGCTCTACAACACTAGGAAATTTTAATAAATTCCTTCTCAACATAAGGTTTTTTCCATCCAATACTAGCCCTTCCTTGGAGATTGGTGAGGTGAAACTTTGGGTGTCATCTTCTTGTAGTAACTGAGACCTTCTTTCTCCCATAGTTGAGGTAGTATATTTTTCAGGACATCTACCCATAGTATGACTAACTTGGTTGCAGTTGTAGCATCTTCTAGTGAAGATAGAGTTAGTCTTGTCTTGTGACTAAAACCTACCTCTTGGAGGGCCTCTTCCTCTATATCCTCCCCTCTAAAATGATCCTCTATACTGATTTCTACCATTGTTGTCTGTAGACTGAATTTCTTCTGGCCTACTTGAGATTTGACCTCTTCCAAAGTTACCCCTGCCTTTGAATCCTCTATTGCCTCTACCTCTTTTTTGGAAATCATTCCTCCTTCTAGCCTTCTCCTCTTCTCACAATGGTTATTGAAAGAATTTGTTCATACTGTCAAGGGCCATCATACTGATCTCATCTTGGATTCCTTGCCTCAATACATTGAGATACATTGCTACATTTTCTAGTTCTTCTTCTTCTCTTCTTTCTATTAGGCTTGTTAGTGTTTTTTTTTGCAATACTTACCTAATGATGATAGTTACCTTGTATACTCGGATGCAACCTCTTTTAGGCAAGAGAAAAGGCTAATTGCTAAGGATTGGATAATATCCTTCTTTGTTTTTGAGCTCCATAGACTCAGGCAGGTTTTACCTTTTAAAGATTACTGATATTTCAACCTATGTATTTGGTGGATTGTTTCATTCAGTGGTTATGCACCTAAAACCTCACTGTAACAACTTATAAAACACTTTAGAGCTTGCAATGATTAGTTTGAAATAGAGTATTATAAGCCAGGCTATGGTTTTGAGAACATAAACCAATGAAACAAGGATTTGCATCCTTCTTCCTTTTGTTTTAGGAGGGATAACCTAATGATTCACTCTCCAAGGAATCAACAAAGTGGACGTTATCCTGCTAATATAAGTCCTTAATGAGTTAAGCTCATTTGTTCTAAAAACTAGATAAAATTGATTAATTTGTGTATGACTGAATGGAGAAAACACTTGTTCAACAAACTCTAGATCAGTGCCTATTCCTTGGGCAAAGAGTCAATGCAAACATATGTCAACAATAAAAAAATAATGCAATACTGAAGAATTCCTTACAAACTTCATACAATCTAGATTGGATGCCTTATAAACAATCTACTCAACTCAATACTTCTTCATCAGATCTTCACAACTATGTCCTGCTCTCAGAAATCATTTACAAAATTTAACTCTCTCCTTGAGAAAGACTCACAAATGATTAGACACACTACCTTGTATTAGGTATATTATAGATGCCTTACAAATGAACTATACTAGAGCATAAACCACAGTCAAAAGAGACAAGACAACAATGAGTAGGAACTGCACTGTATTCTCATTAATCCAAGTTGTTTCCAGATATCCAGATAAAAAACTCAAGAAGTAAACATGAAAAAGAAATATGCTTTAAAAATAAAATCTCCAAACCAATGGTAACTTGTACTGAAACAGACAAATACAGAAACAAGAACAAGACCAAGAACCTCCACAGGAACCAAAATAGGAACCTAAAATCAGAACCCCCAAAATAGAAAGGAGAAGAGGATAAATAAGAAGAGAAGAAACCCTAATCTTCCTAAGATCTTCACACCTGTCCCTCTTCTTAAAATCTGATCTGCTTAATATCCTTTTCAAAATATCTGATATATTCTATTAATAACTGAGTCCATCTGTCTTAGAAAATATCTTCTTTTATCCCTTGCGAATCTCCTTCATTCTACCACTGAAAAGTCTCCAATCTGATTCCATCTATTGAAAATATCTTTGAAATCTGAGAAAATATCTGCTCACAAAACCTCCTAGATAGCTCTCACAAAACTGATTTTAAATGAAATAAATGTGCATTCTGTCTCATCCCTTTGTGCAAATCTGATTTTGTTTACCCCTTCAAAATCTGACCTTTCTTTGCCGGAGAAAATTTGATTCTATCTCTATCTCTAAAAAAATCTGAATATCCCTTGTGTTGAAACATCTCCCGGAATGCAACTCTTAATATTTGAAATAAAATACCTTTGCCAAGTATGCACTTTACCCTTTAAAATCTGCATATCATTTAAATTTCCTTTGAAAACCCTATTTCTGCCTATTAAGCCCAGAGTCACCAGATTTTGACATGTGGCACATGTTGATTCGCTATCATAAACTGGTCTTTTAACTATGCCTTTAAACCCCAGTTAGCCTTTTCTTCCTTGTCTTCAAATCTCTAAATTTTTTTCCTAACCATGGTTAAATATGGTAACCATGCGACAACCACAGTCTCCAAGTCTCAGAATAAATTCCCACTTAGCATTTTTAACCGGCAACCATGCTCACACACCTAGTCTCATAGTCGCGAGCAATTTTCAACTTATCTGTCAACCCTGGACGACCTCACAACTGAAATTCGGTTGCTAATTCAATCTGGCGACCACGCGACCAGTGGCTACCTCCCCATTGCGATAGTCATCTCTGACATCTAGCTACTTCGCGACTAATCGCTGGTGGTCAGTCGCCAAGTCTCGGCAGCTTATCCCTGACATCTCTCGACTGCGTGATTAACTACTAGCAGTCAGTCACCAAGTCTCCATGGTTATCTCCTTGGGCGGCTAACATTTCACGACTGGGCGATCGAAACTTCTCGCGACCATGTGACCAGATGTCAAGTGTCTATTTTCATAAAAATTTACCTTCCTTCAATTTCAGGCACAAAAACTGAGGCGGTCAGATGACTGGGCACGCGCGTGGATAGCCTCCTCATCAGCTTCACATTTCATATGTTTGTGTTTTTCATTATATGCATTTTCAAATGCTCCTGCATGATGAATGTCGGATTAAATTTTCATATGGGTTGAAAACATTTTCAAAATTTGGCTCAAAATACTGTGGTTTATCCATGCCTTCATTCCTCCAGCCCTTAAGAGCCCACCAAGAGCTTCTAGGCTCTCTTATTTACATATAAAGAATGCATTTTGATATATAAATACCAAAAATGGCCACCACAGAGTGAATGTGGGATAATACAAATTCATTATTTTCCAGATTTCTGAGTTTCTTGAGAAGAACTGCTCACTAACAGCTTTGTTTTATTGCAAATGGAAACCATGATTGTCTTCAAGTGGTCAAGGCACCACTTCCTATGGAGTAACATCTGCAAATTAACTTTAAAATTTCAAAAAACTTCCTTCCTCTGCTATTGCAGCCTGCTGGAAATGTTGATTTGCAATGTAATTTGGTTTTAATGTTTTAAAATCTGCAATTTGCCTCCACTAATACTGCTGCGTGGGGTCTCATGCAATGAAATTTTCTTTTATAATCTAAAAAATTGAAAATAGTGGCCCTCCATTTACTGCGAAAACCTCATCCTCAAATCCCACGCCACCCTTAATATTTATGCACTGGCTATTTTAGATTTTATGTCTTCATTGTCTTGCTGTTGACACTTAACATTTAATGTGTTTGGTGATTTCATTTCATTATGTCTGCGCAGCTCAATGCAATGTTTGAAATGCCCTCCAATCTGCTGCACATCTTCCTCTTGATGCTCCCCATGTACCTCTCAAAGCGAACTCCCTTTATACATTGCGCAGATGTCACTTGATTTACTACTTGCATAGCTCAATGCAATGAAATCTATAGTTTTAATGTTAAAAACATTGCAAATACCCTCCCTGTCTGCGCAACTCACTATGCATCATTCTGGTCAAACAGTTCGCGTGCCCTGTCTGTGCTTTCAAACAGCTTCCGAGGGCTAGGAGGACGCTAGTGAAGGTTGTGGAACTTGCTGGAAATGTTAGATTTGTTTTAATTATTATAAAAAGCTCATTGCTGCATGGGCATCCATCTTTCACTGCTCAGCATAGACATAAATCTTCTTCAAATGCTGGCCTCTTTTGTTAAACTTGTCGCTGACAAACTTTGCATTATCATTGCAATCATGTTGGCCCCTAAAAATAGTGCAGAAACATGACAATGTTATTTTGATTTTCATTTATTTTAACCCTTGTGTAATAAATTTCATTTGGCATTCTCCTGCGCTGACCTCGATGTGGGTCTTTGTACTGGCATTTAGTTTAATATCATCATTTTCAAATTCAAATGCATTACTTTGACATTTCAAATGTCTACTTTCATATTGGGTGAGCTACCTCTAATCCTTTATATGCTTATACCCAATCTTGAAATTGTATTTGATCTTAATACATTGGGACTGATGGAATCAATGGCCTTTTTTGGAGATCCCATTCTGGTCTAATTGCAAGATTTGAGAAAGGAGATGAAGACTCGTGCTTTGTGAAGGAAAGCCTTATCCTATTGTCTTGATTTAAAACCCCTTAAGTGTGAAATAATGTGCCTCTTTATAACTTTATGCAGACAATTCATGGTCTTCCTTCTGAATAATGACTGAAGAATCATTCATGTCCACCATTTCAACCTCTTCAGATTACTACAATGTAGTCTTCAGTGCATCTATGATCTTAAATCACTTAAGAGGTAATCACTTAAAACCCAACTTTACACTTTTGCAAATTGGTCTCGTAAGCAGCAAATGGCCTCAGGAACTGGTTTCGAAAACTGACTGAAACAAGTAATCATGACTCTGGCACTCGGCTAAAGGTTCATTCATTACCATTGAATACACATACAACAGGGCTTCTGCAGATCTTACTCCAGGTATAATATGCAACTAATCAAACTTTGCATTTCCAGAATACTATGCAAGTGTGAAATGTTGAATCAGCATAACTTTTATTTGGATCAGTTATTGCAAAATCACTAAATGACATTCTGAAACTTCACTATCAAGTCAGACAGTACATTCACTTGCAATAAAAAAGATGCCATAGTTGGTTCCTGAAAACCTCACTCAGATAGAAATATATCACTCTTGCAAAATGGCCATTCTGGAAACTTAATTCTATTTTGCATTGTCAATTGCATAAAACACCTTTGAAACTGAATTCATAGGTTCAGCAAAAAGATCTTTCATAATTTCAACCTCTGGAGCCTGATTGAATATCATATGTAGAACATGAATCCTCAGCTATCTTCCCCTGAAAACAAACTATTGAACTGATACCAATCCGTAAAGTTAGCACCCTAACACCTTTTCTGAATTTTAACATGCAAATATACAGAAAACTGATTTGGATTTAATTTGGAAAAGTGATCAACTGGATTGATCAAAGTCTGGAAATCTTCAAAGGGGTTCATTTCTAGGTCTATAATGCAGATCAAATTTCAATTATGCTTGACCTCAGACCGGGTGAAAATAAGGAAACTACAAAGTATGCCATTTAATTTTGAATGCTGCATTTTCAGAGAAACTTCATTAAATTGGAAACGAAAAGGCTCTGGCAAAGTGGATAAATGGATTGGCAGGAATCTGTAAAACCTCAGGAGAGTAAACTCCTATGTTTACAATATGAGGGACAACTCAATTATCCAAAATGTTCACCCGGGTATAGATTTTCAAGACCTCAAAGTGGACAACTTAGCAATTCTATACTTGAAAACACAGGAAATCAGAATTATTCACCAATGGAATGGTTCTAAAAAACTTGTCATCTGATTTCATAGGGATCTGCAAACTGGAAAATATGGAGTGTGTGACCACTAGAACACAGTACAAAAGGCACTTTTCTCAATTGAATCAACTGGTCAAAAGTTATAACCTGTCAAAATGGGCTATTCAGATTTCTAGGCAGAACAAAAATGCAAACAGTTCTGAGCAACCAACTTTGGGAAGTATGAAAACCTATCAAATGGATTTGGAATTAATTGAGATCTAAAATATAAGTTCTCTGATATGTAAGTTAAAAATTCCCAAAATGATGGCTTATGAAACTCAACAGGGTGCAAGATATTCAGAAACAAAGTAGGCTCCGGACAACAAAATGACACTTTAGCAATATGCAGATTTAGGTGACCCCCTCAAAATGACTACTCTCTAAACATGTCAAAATTGGAATTCAGGAGTTGGAACCCACTGCATATGCAAAATGGAAGGTACTTAAGCCTCTTCCCATTTTGTACCTCATGAAAATCATCTGGGCGTCTTTTTCAAGCATTCTAACTAAGCTTTCCCACCAATTTTTCAAGGGTACTCACCTTGCTTAACTAAATTTTTTTAACATGGTCACTCCAAATTTGTTCCAAATTTAGGAGTACCAACAGTGGCCCTAACTGAGGACGGTAAAATTAAAGTTTATACCAAGAACCATAGATCTCTGGAGTAGCAGACCACCCCAAAACTTAAAAAATCCAGATTTTACCCTTTCTCTTTTCAACAGATTTTCTCTTTTCTCTTTTCAATAGATTTTCTCTTTTCTCTTCTCACAAAAAATGGGGAAACCTCTTACTAAAAGAAAACACACAACTGAAAAGGAAAGCAACTGTACAATATGTATATTATCTACAAGATGCCCAAAACCCCACAACTGAGATCAACTCTTTCCTCTGTCAAACACAAAGCTCCCTGCCCCATGTTTCAAAAATATGATAACAGTGCCACTCTTAACTGTCTGATTCAATCTACTGTCATCATGTATCAACTCATCACATAAAAATAAATTTTCATATTCTTCATATGAGCTTCTATAAACATTAGGCAAATTGTCATCATGAAAAGTTTGTGGCATATATGTGTTACATTCATTAGATAAGAGCATACTTAGATATTTGTGACATTTATCATCTTTCAGCTGTAAACCACAAATTAAAAACTCACCATTCAACTGAAAAGGGGGATACCCAACTTTCGTCATACTGCTTGGGCAAGCCTTATTAGATCCATTCACACCCATCACTTGCATATCAAAGGAGAAGGCAGCCTGAATCTCACAACATTCACCATTTAAAACATGATTCATCCTTTTCTATAATGGATTCAAAACAACAATCTGAGAAACAACGAAATCTGGGTCATTATGAACAACAGGGATCTGATGCATGTTATTTTGAACCTTTGTGAGAGAGAAAGAACAAGTTTCAGCTTTGTCCTTATCATAACATGACAGTTTCATGTTATAATCCATATTCTGCTCTTCAGAAGAAAAATGATCATGCAACTTGTTAGTGGTTTGCATATCTAAATCATAAATCCCTAAAGAGTTCTCATGTAAATTTCTATCCTCACATAATTCACTAACTTGCTAGTGGGTGGGAGGGAGAATATCAAGAAACACATTTGGCAACTGCATATGTTGAGTGACTAAAAGTTCATCATAAAATGCATTTATGGAAGATTTAGAATCAGAGAAAGATTCATAATCAACATCACTATCCCATTTAGTACTCAATATGATATCTAAAATCTCTTCATCTTTTGAATCTGAATACACACTGATGCCCACATAATCTGAAGAATTAAATTGAATCTTGTTGTAACCTTGTGAAAAAGAAGTGCAAGGAAAATCAGAAATATTAGTGTCACAGCTCTGAGCATCTGATATATATTGCTTGTCAAAATCAATGTACCTAGGGTGTAAGAATTCAAAACTGTGTTGCCCTGAATATCTGAGATAATCAGAAGACAATAAGTCCAGAATTTCTTCACTATGAAGTGAATCACTATCATCATTTACATCCTCCTCTGGTACACAATCATAATCAGCAACTTCATTTATCAGATTTGTACCATTTTGCTGATTATACACATCTTCTATTTCACATTGAGAATGATTACTACTTTCATGATTATAAATCATAACATCCATTTTAGACACAGGTATAATAATTTTTTGTTCATCATTCTCAATATGAGGACCACTAGATGCAACCTCATGTGAAATCATAAATATAGGATTTTCAATATCAGAGGCTTGGTTTGAAATATCAGGATTTATGTCACTATCATCATAAGAGTTATCATAGAAACTTAACCCTTCATCATATTTCTGCTCATAAAGTTCATTATCAGCATCATAATCATCATTTTTCAGCCGAAGTAAACCCAACATCACCTTCATAATAGTTGGATTCAATATCACCAAATTCAGTCTCATCAGTATGACTAGATTCATATTCAACATGTTCAGAAATTTCAGATTCAATATCAGTAGATTCATCATCATTTATTGCTATTTGGTTCAGTATTTCTAATTTTAATTGGTCAATTCTAATTTGAGCTTGTCTCTTGGCCTTTTCTTTCTTCCTTTTCTTTCGGATGGCCAATTCTTTTTTGATAAGTTCTTCCTCAAGATCCTCTTTATCATGATCTGAATGTGACATAGATTCTTCAACATAGGATATATCATAGGAAACACTATTGTTCTGTATGTTACCATATTGTTCAACAAAACATTCTTCCATTTTAGTCATAGACCCTATTGAATCATGAGGTAAATGCTTAAACCAATCCCTAGCATTATCGACTAGAGATATTGCAAATAAATTCATTAGTACATCCTCATGTGTTATGTCATGATCATCAATCAAATCTACAAACTTTTCTAAATGATCTTCAGCTGATTGTTCTCCAAAACCAGTAAACCTTGGTAAATACTCCTTAACCTTTGATGGGATATGATTCGGGTATCCAGGGATACCCTCAAAACTAATTGCCCCATACAAATTACTACCCCTCCAATCACTAGATCGTGACATCTTAGAAGTTGAAAAGATTACAAACTGCTTCTTTTTTCCCTCTTACTTAGTGCTGACCACTTAATAGGGAAAACTTATGTATAACTGATTTTCATGGAACAAAATACTTATCCAATGAAAATAAAAATACCTGGAGTATGAAGAAGTTGCTGCGAACATGTGATTTGGAAACACCTCCAAATCAGCTTCTGAATTTCATAGAGCCGCCACCTCTTTGCAGAGGAAAAGATTTGAAAAGCTGAGAACTTCTTCCCAACTTTAACTTCTTTAAATCAGCAATCTCTCATACACCATAACATGGAGGTTTTTATGATTTCTCTAATCATAAGAGTCCAAAAATCTGCTACCACTGTTGCTGCCAGTCCACCTTCTTTTTTGTAGTCTTTCTTTAATGTGCACACTAGTCCAAATCAGAGCTCAGAGTCGCCACTCACCAGTAGTGAGATTCTTTTGATACTATCTTGGAGAAACTTGCAACTTTAAGACACTTTGCAGAAAACAACAGACAAACTTGACTCTTTTATAAAACATAAGGAATATATCCTTTCTTTTTTGTAACACATGACTCTATGACCAGACTTTGGGCTGATTCAGCAAAGTAATTTTATTTTTTCCCCAGTAGAGTCACCAATTTTTTAGCATTTTTTCTTGCAATACTTACCTAATGATGATAGTATACCTTGTATACTTGGATGCAACCTCTTTTAGGCAAGAGAAAAGGCTAATTGCTAAGGATTGGATAATATCCTTCTTCATTTTTGAGCTCCACAGACTCAGGCAGGTTTTACCTTTTAAAGATTACTGATATTTCAGCCTATGTATTTCGTGGATTGTTTCATTTAGTGGTTATGCACCTAAAACCTCAATGTAACAACTTATAAAACACTTTAGAGATTGCAATGATTAGTTTAAAACAGAGTATTATAAGCCATGCTATGGTTTTGAGAACATAAACCAATGAAACAAGGATTTGCATCCTTCTTCCAATTGTTTTAGGAGGGATAACCTAATGATTCACTCTCCAAGGAATCAACAAAGTGGATGATATCCTGTTGATATAAGTCCTTAATGAGTTCAGCTCATTTGTTCTAAAAACTAGATAAAATTGATTAATTTGTGTATGACTGAATGGAGAAAACACTTGCTCAGCAAACTCTAGATCAGTGCCTATTCCTTGGGCAAAGAGTCAATACAAACATATGTCAACAATAAAAAACTAATAATGTAATACTGGAGAATGCCTTACAAACTTCATACAATCCAGATTGGATGCCTTACAAACAATCTACTCAACTCAATACTTCTTCATCAGATCTTCACTACTATGTCCTGCTCTCTGAAATCATTTACAAAATTTAACTCTCTCCTTGAGAAAGACTCACAAATGATTATACACACTACCTTGTAGTAGGTATATTTTAGATGCCTTACAAATGAACTATACTAGAGCATAAACCACAGTCAAAAGAGACAAGAAAACAATGAGTAGGAACTGCACTGTATTCTCATTAATCCAAGTTGTTTCCAGATATCCAGACAGTAAAATCAAGAAGTAAACATGAAAAAGAAATATGATTTACAAATAAAATATCCAAACCAATGGTAACTTGTACTGAACCAGAAAAATACAAGAACAAGAACAAGACCAAGAACCAAAACAGGGACCTAAAATTAGAACCCCCAAAACAGAAAAGAGAAGAGAATAAATAAGAAGAGAAGAAACCCTAATCTTCCTGAGATCTTCACACCTATCCCTCTTCTTAAAATCTAATCTTCTCAATCTCCTTTTAAAAATATTTGATATATTCTATCAATAACTGAGTCCATCTATCTTAGAAAATATCTGCTTCTATCCCTTGCAAATCTCCTTCATTCTTCCATTGAAAAGTCTCCAATCTGATTCCATATGTTGAATATATCTTTGAAATCTAAGAAAATATATGCTCACAAAACCTCCCGGACAACTCTCACAAATCTGATTTTAAATGAAATAAATGTGCATTCTATCTCATCCCTTTTTGCAAATCTAATTTTGTTTGCCCCTTCAAAATATGACCTTTCTTTGCCTGAGAAAATCTAATTTTATCTCTATCTCTGAAAAAATCTAAATATCCCTTGTGTTGAAACATCTCCCAAAATGAAAATATTAATATTTGAAATAAAATACCTTTGCCAAGTATGCACTTTACCCCTTAAAATCTGCATATCATTTAAATTTCCTTTGAAAACCCTATTTCTACCTATTAAGCTCAGAAGTCACCAGATTTTAACATGTGGCACATGCTGATTCGCTATCATAAACTAGTCTTTTAACTATGCATTTTAACCCCGATTAGCCTTTTCTTCCTTGTCTTCAAATCTCTAAACTTTTTGCCTAACCACGGTTAAATCTGGCGACCATGCGACAACCACAGTCTCCAAGTCTCAGAATAAATTCCCACTTAGCATTTTTAACTGGCGACCATGCTACCACACCTAGTCTCACAGTCGTGAGCAATTTTCAACTTATCTGTCAACCCTGGATGACCTCGCGACTGTCATCCAGCAGCTAATTCCATCTAGTGACCACGCGACCAGCAGCTACCTCCCCGCCGCGACAGTCATCTCCGACATCTGGCTACTTCGTGACTAACCGCTAGCGGTCACACACCAAGTCTCGACGACTTATCCCTGGCATCTCCCGACTGCGTGACTAACCGCTAGCGTTTAGTCACCAAGTCTCCATGGTTATCTCCTTGGGAGGCTAACATCTCGTGATTGGGCGACCAAAACTTCTCATGACCATGCGACCAGATGTGAAGTGTCCATTTTCAACAAAATTTACCTTCCTTCAATTTTGGGCACAGAAACTAAGGTGGTTAGATGAATAGGTGTGCGCATGGATAGCCTCCTCATCAGCTTCACATTTCATATGTTTGTGTTTTTCCTTATATGCATTTCAAAATGCTCCTGTAAGATGAATGTGGGATTAAATTTCCATATGGGTTGAAAACATTTTTGAAATTTGACTCAAAATACTATGGTTTATCCATGCCTTCATTCCTCGAGCCCTTAAGAGCCCGCCAAGAGCCTCTGGGCTCTCTTATTTACATATAAAGAATGCGTTTTGATATATAAATACCAAAAATGGCCACCACAGAGTGAATGTGGGATAATACAAATTCATTATTTTTCCAGATTTCTGAGTTTCTTGAGAAGAACTGCTCACTAACAGCTTTGTTTTATTGCAAATGGAAACCATGATTGTCTTCAAGTGGTCAAGGTGCCACTTCCTATGGAGTAACATCTGCAAATTAACTTTAAAATTTCAAAAAACTTCCTTCCTCTGCTATTGCAACCTGCTGGAAATGTTGATTTGCAATGTAATTTGGTTTTAATGTTTTAAAATATGCAATTTGCCTCCACTAATACTGTTGCATGGGGTCTCATGCAATGAACTTTTCTTTTATAATCTAAAACATTGAAAACAGTGGCCCTCCATTTACTGTGCAAACCTCACCCTCAAATCCCACGCCACCCTTAATATTTATGCACTGGTTATTTTAGATTTTATGTCTTCATTGTCTTGATGTTGACACTTAACATTTAATGTGTTTGGAGATTTCATTTCATTATGTCTGTGCAGCTCAATGCAATGTTTGAAATGCCCTCCAATCTACAAAGCATCTTCCTTTTCATGCTCCCCATGTACCTCTCAAAGCAAACTCCCTTTATACATTGCGCAGATGTCACTTGATTTACTACTTGCGTAGCTCAATGCAATGAAATCTATAGTTTTAATGTTAAAAACATTGTAAATACCCTCCCTGTCTACGCAACTCACTATGCATCATTCTAGTCAAATAGTTCACGTGCCGGTTTGTGCTTTCAAACAGCTTCCAAGGGCTAGGAGGACACTGGTGAAGGTTGTGGAACTTGCTGGAAATGTTAGATTTGTTTTAGTTATTATAAAAACCTCATTACTGCGTGGGCATCCATCTTTCACTGCTCAGCATAGACATAAATCTTCTTCAAATGCTGGCCTCTTTTGTTAAACTTCCGCTGACAAACATTGCATTATCATTGCAATCATGTTGGCCCCTAAAAACAACGCAGAAACATGATAATGCTATTTTGATTTTCATTTATTTTAACCCTTGTGTAATAAATTTCATTTGGCATTCTCCTGTGCTGACCTCCCTGTGGGTCTTTGTACTGGCAATTAGTTTAATATCATCATTTTCAAATTCAAATGCATTACTTTGACATTTCAAATGTCTATTTTCATATTGGGTGAGCTGCCTCTAATCCTTTATATGCTTATACCCAATCTTGAAATTGTATTTGATCTTAATACGTTGGGACTGATGGAATCAATGGCCTTTTTTGGAGATCCCATTCTGGTCTAATTTCAAGATCTGAGAAAGGAGATGAAGACTCGTGCTTTGTGAAGTAAAGCCTTATCCTATTGTCTTGATTTAAAACCCCTAAAGTGTGAAAAAATGTGCCTCTTTATAACTTTATGCAGACAATTCATGGTCTTCCTTCTGAATAATGAGTGAAGCATCATTCATGTTCACTATTTCAACCTCTTTAGATTACAACAATGTAGTCTTCAGTGTATCTATGATCTTAAATCACTTAAGAGGTAATCACTTAAAACCCAACTTTACACTTTTGCAAATTGGTCTTGTAAGTAGCAAATGGCCTCAGGAACTGGTTTTGAAAACTAACTGAAACAAGTAATCATGACTCTAGCACTCGGCTAAAGGTTCATTCATTACCATTGAATACACATGCAATAGGGCTTCTCCAGATCTTACTCCAGGTATAATATGCAACTAATCAAACTTTGCATTTCCAGAATACTATGCAAGTGCGAAATGTTGAATCAGCATAAATTTCATTTGAATCAGTTATTGCAAAATCACTAAATGACATTCTGAAACTTCACTATCAAGTCAGACAGTACATTCACTTGCAATAAAAAAGATGCCATAGTCGGTTCCTGAAAACCTCACTCAGACAGAAATATATCACTCTTGCAAAATGGCCATTCTGGAAACTTAATTCTATTTTGCACTGTCAACTGCATAAAACACCTTTGAAACTGAATTCATAGGGTCATCAAAAAGATCTTTCAGAATTTCAACCTCTGGAGCCTGATTGAATGTCATATGTAGAACATGAATCCTCAACTATCTTCCCCTGAAAACAAACTATTGAACTGATACCAATCTGCAAAGTTAGCACCCTAACACCTTTTCTGAATTTTAACATGCAAATATGCAGAAAACTGATTTGGATTTAATTTGGAAAAGTGATCAACTAGATTGAACAAAGTCTGGAAATCTTCAAAGGGGTTCATTTCTAGGATTTCAATGTAGATCAACTTTCAATTATTCTTGACCTCAGACCGGGTGAAAATAAGGAAACCACAAAGTATGCTATTTAATTTTGAATTCTGCATTTTCAGAGAAACTTTATTAAATAGGAAATGGAAAGGCTCTGGCAAAGTGGATAAATGGATTGGCAGGAATCTATAAAACCTCAGGAGAGTACACTCCTATATTTACAATATGAGGGACAACTCAATTATCCAAAATGTTCACCTAGGTATAGATTTTTGAGACCTCAAAGTGGACAACTTAGGAATTCTGTACTTAAAAACACAGGAAATCAGAATTATTCACCAATGGAATGGTTCTAAAAAACTTGTCATCTGATTTCATAGGGATCTACAAACTGGAAAATATGGAGTGTGTGACCACTAGAACACAGTACAGAAGGCACTTTTCTCAATTGAATCAACTGGTCAAAATTTATAACCTGTTAAAATGGGCTATTCAAATTTCTAGGCAGAACAAAAATGCAAACAGTTCTGAGCAACCAACTTTGGAAAGTATGAAAACCTATCAAATGGATTTGGAATGAGCTGAGATCTAAAAGATAAGTTCTCTGATATGTAATTTAAACATTCCAAAAATGATGGCTTATGAAACTCAACAGGGTGCAAGATATTCAGAAACAAAGTAGGCTCCGGACAGCAAAATGACACTTTAGCAATATGCAGATTTAGGTGACCCCCTATAAATGACTACTCCCTAAACATGTCAGAATTGGAATTCAAGAGTTGGAACCCACTAAATATGCAAAATGGAAGGTACTAAAGCCTCTTCCCAATTTGTACCTCTTGAAAATCTTTCGGGCGTCTTTTTCAAGCATTCTAACTGAGCTTTCTCACCAATTTTTCAACTTGGTACTCACCTTGCTTAACTGAAAATTTCTAACATGGTCACTCAAATTTTGTTCCAAATTTAGGAGTATGAACAAGGCTCAACTTTTTGAATTCCTCAGTATATGCACTTACTTTCATCTCTTTTTTCCTTAAGTTCTGTAACTTCTGATACATTTGTATCTCATAATCAGTGGGTAGGAATTTTGCCCTTAATCTAATCTTCATCCTATCCCAAGAAGCTATTTCTTCTTTCTAGTTTTTAACCTGTCATCCTGCATCACATTCCTCCAAACTAAGGCTTATCCCTTGAATCTAGCCTTGGAATAACTGACTCTCTTCTCGTCTGACACTTCTTTGTAATCAAATTGATTGTCTACGACCTCTAGCCAATCCAAAAACTCTTCACCATTCAAACTACTGCTATAGTAAGGAATTTGTTCCATACTATCTTTGTTTATGGATTTAAAGGCATCTAAGAACACCTTCTAGTCCTTATCCATCTCCACTTCTTTGCCTTTGTCATCTCTCTCTCTTGTCTAGTCTCATCATCTTCACCACTTTCATCTCCCTATTCAGTGGCTCTCATCTTACCATTTGTCTCTGTCAGATTTGCCTTTGCCAATAGTTCTTGGACCAAAAAGTCCACTATGGCATCCTTTCTCATTTCCTTGGGTGGCATTTTTTCAGCCTCTTGGCTCTCCTCCCCTTCATACATACACCAAACTTACTGTAGGTTTGGCTCTGATACCACATTTTTGCAGAGGGTCTAGAATTTTTGTGTTTACCCTTCTCCAAGTTGTTAATCAAATTCTTTGAACCATCCAATTGTTTCCAACACCTATGTCTCCTTCACCAAGATTGGCCTCCTAGACCCTGAATTCAACTTTCCTCCTAGGTATAGTTGAGATGATGAAGAAACAATACACAATCAATTCCAACTAGTCCTCCATTACCTTGTTTTCTCACTAGATTTCCCTCTAGAACCCTAAACCATTGCTTAGGATCTTCCAAAACACCTCTTGTGCTCTAGAATATGTTCAAATGACCTTACATGTCCATTCTAGGTGTTTCAAACACTTCTGGCCACTATAACCTTCTCTTTGTTATCACTACTCGAAGATAGACCTAATTAGGCCTAATTGTATTAGGTCTATTTTCACTGTTTTTGACCAAACTCTGCAAATTCTTACACACAACCCTATGGAAGACTATATGATTCCAAAATCTATCACCTATCCCTTCTAGAATCTAAAGCTATAGATCTTTAATACACCCACAACCCTAATTGTTTTCAGGCCCTAGTTTCTAGGCTATCTTTTAGGGCTCTTGACCAGTCACTGCAAAATGCATCCAATTAGTCTTCAAACTTCACACCAACTTCTGAAACCTTTTGATCCTTAAAGGAGACATTATATGGCTTCCACACATGACACTAAGATTTCCATACAAGATCATGAACTATGTGTTGTCTCAATTCAATCTTCGCCCTATCCTGGCTCATCTACTTCAAGCAGTCAGCCTAGGGCATCACTCCAAACCTAGGAGATCAGTTGCAAGAAAAAAAAGGAAAAAAAACATTATATACAAACCCTAACCTATCATTCCACAAGGTCTCATTCATTTTCAACTGTGGATGCTTAGGTTAGAGCCATTTTTGTTCATGCAACTCTGCAAATGGAAATTGTAGAAACAATCACCTATATCTAAGTATAAATTTACAATGGCTTCACTTGAAAACAAACTTGTATATGAAAAAGAAAGATAAAACAAAACTCTACAATCCCATGGATCTAGATTGATCAATCCAATCTGTACACAACTATACAAGGTTGCAGAAACACAACAAATGCTTGAGTAAAACTCAGTGAATCATCTGTACAAAATGCTTACACATGTGTTCTCTAACTAAAAATCAACCTTCTAAAATATTTGATCCATGCTCAAATACTCGAACATGGGTGGTTACAACCATTCATATCTTCATTGAGCCACTTTTTGCAAAAGTTGTGAAAGTTCCTTGAGCAACTTTTGAGCATTTCTTGCTCTTTGAAAAATTTGGTCAACTTGATGCTCTTTGACCCATCCTAGGACCCTAGTTAGGACACTTAGAACCCTAGAGGAGACCATATCCCCTAGTTGCTCAAAATTAGCAACTTTTACAATTTAGACGATTGTGACAACATTTGCACCAAGGAGCAACTTGTGCTCTTACAAACATAAATGAACAAGCTTCGATCCAAAACTTATGGATCTTATTACTAAAATATCAAAGACTCCTAAACAACCCTAAACACCAACTAACCAAACTTCAAGCCAAAATGGGAGGATCTCTACACCACCACCCTGAATGGTGTCTAGCATGGGAGCACATACATGACTGAAGTTCTTTATAAAATTTCTATATAAAGTGGCAAGGCCATGGAAGATACTTACTGCACCTTGATTTCTTGGAGTGGGCCAGTTGAAAATGGCCTCCACCTTACTAGGATCCATTTTTAGTGTTCCTTTAGAGATGACAAACCCCAAAAAGATAAGTTCCCTTTGCATGAAAGTACATTTCTCCAAGTTGATGATGAGCTTGTGGTCATGAAGTCTCCTTATCACCTGCTCCAAATGGTTTAGATGTTCTTCTCTTCTACTACTAAAAATTAGTATGTCATCAAGGTATATAACAACAAATTTTCCAATGAAATCAATGAAAATTTCATTCATGAGTCTCATGAATGTGCTTGGGGAATTTATTATCCCAAATGGCATTACAAGCCATTCAAATAACCCTTCGGTTGTCTTTAATGCAGTCTTCCATTTGTCCCCTGGTATGATTCTTATATGGTGATATCCTGATTTTAAGTCTACGTTGGAAAAGTAACAAGCAGTCCCAAGTTGATCCAGTAGGTCCTCAATCCTTGGAATGGGGAACCAGTATCTACTTCTTATTTTTTTATAGCCCTTCTATCAGTGCATAACCTCCATGTTCCATCATTTTTAGGTGCTAAGATAGAAGGGACTACCCAAGGACTGAGAATTTTTTGTATTAGGCCTTTAGCTAACATTTCTTGGACTTGTTTAGAAATTACTGCATTCTGATTTGGAGTCATCTTATAGGGTGCCTTATTTGGCAATGAGGAACTTGGTATTAGATTAATCTGATGAGTGACATTTCTAAGGGGTGGGAGGGAAGAGGGTAGATCATTTGTTATGACATCATTATATTTGTGTAGCAAATCTTTGACCTCTACTGGTATGGGTGCTATCTTAACATATTCTTCCTTTTCTTTAGGCTTCATGATCAGTATAAAAATTTCCTCCTCTCATTTTTTCAATGTTTTTACCATTTATTTTTCCCCCATCATAATTATAGTGGGTTCCTTCTCTTATTGTTTATCAGGCAATGGCTTTATTGTAAAGGTTTTTCCATCCCTAATGATAGTGCAGGTGTTTTTCCTAGAACTATAGGTGGCATCCATGTCAAATTTCCATGGTCTTCGAAGTAGAAGATGGCAAGAATGCATCTCTAGAACATCACATAAAACCTTATCCTTGAAGTCTCCTAGAGAAAATTCTACCATAGCTTGTTCAGTGACTAGTGTTTTTTGTCCTTTAGTGAGCCAAGAAACATTGTAAGGGAAAGGCTATGGTGTTTTCTTCAATTCTAACTTCTGTACCATTTCTTTAGAAATCAAATTCGTTGTTGAACCAGAGTCTATTAACAAGGTACATACCTTTTCTTGGCACTTGATCCTTGTTCTGAATAGATTCTTCCTTTGGGGTGGTTCTTGAGTGTGTGATACTTTCAAGAAGGCTTGTCTCATCATCAGGATTGTTCCTTCTTCAGCTTCAAGTTCCTGATTGTCTTCTTGGACCAACCACGCTCTTCTTTCACCTTAATTTTCTTTCCTCTTCTCAGAGAATCTCCCTGCATGGTGGCCTAACCGATTGTATTTGAAATACCTTAGGGGTTCATTTTTTAGTCCCCTACCCCTACAAAAAGGTCTCCTTCCTCTGAAGCCTCCTTTGTTACTTGACTCTCCTTGGTCTCTTCCTCCTTGATTATGCTCCATGGGTCTATCACTGCTTGACTATCCTCCACCCCATGAACTGCTTGTTCCTTTGTAATTTTTATTAGGATTTTTATTGATCTTCCCTCTAGTGCCTTGTTCTTGTCTTCTTCTGAAGTTGTCTTCAAATTTTAGTGCTAATGGAAAGCATTGTTGGACTATAGTAGGAGAGCATAAACTCAACTCATTATGAATGTTTATCCTTAGTCTTTGCATGTATCTTGCAAGCTTGATACTTTCTGGCTCTACCATCTTAGATTTCATTGAGAGCCTATGAAACTCTTCACTATACCCTGAGACATCCATCTCTTTTTGTCTCAAAATCTGTCTTTTCTTATGAAGTTGCACTTCATAATCTTCTGGCACATAAGCCTCTTTCACTAAGGCCATCATCTTCTTCCATGTACCCACTGGATTCTTATCCATCTTTACCCTCTCTGCTTGAGTGAAGTTCCACCAAGTTAGTGGAGATCCCGTCAACTTGGACTTTGCTATTTTCACCTTTTGGTGTTCTGGTACCTCCTCACAGTCAAAGAAACTAGTGAGTGCAACCATCCAATTCATGACTTCTTCTGTATCCATCTTTCCACTGTAGACAGGCAGAGCCAGCTTAGTGTCCATGGTTCTCCTCTCCATAGACTTCAAAGTCTTCACCAATAGCCTCTGGTCTACAAGGATCTCCTCTTCCTCCTACAAAGGGGCCTCCTCTTCACTCCCCTCTTCTTCAAACCCAGAGTTTTTGCTACTCCCAATGTTGACTTGTTTCATAAGCTTCTCCATCTCTTGCTTCATCCACTTCCTTTCTACCTCATGCTCCTTCACTTACCTAGTCAAATTTACATGTTTACTTAAATCAATGAATTAATATAATAAAATTGGAAATTAAATCCTATGAAAACATGTTAACATGTCAAATTAATTTGTATTATAAATCAATTGTAAACAAAATATTGATTAAACATTACAAAAGATAATCCCATAAAAATTTGAAAATATATTAATTGATTACATCCAAATAATGCAATAACTTTAAAATGAATTAATAATTAGATAATTTATTAAAATTTAAAACTCTAACACAATTACCAACCTATAACATCTAATTACAAACCCTAGAACTAATACATTTTCGCAAACCTAGCATTAAATAAATGTTAATATATTTACGTTTATTAATCATCTTATAAAATAATTAATCATTTTTACTAATGCACTTTAATAATCTAATCTAAAAATGAATCCTATTATAGTCATACTTAAAGAAGTCTTTAAATTGCTAATTCCCCTAACAATTATATATATGAACCACTTAATACTAATTTAAACTTTAATCTTAATCTATAATTATTAATTTTACCAATTTAAGAGACTCTTCTAGAGATCTCTAAAAAGGTCAACAAAATACACTATATAAGCCCCATTGAATAAATTTTGGATTCTAAATAATCAAATCTAAAATAATTTAAACTTATTAATATAAATCTTTCACCTACACTGTTTTTTTTAAACAGAGCAGCGCTTGTTTTTTATTACTTATTATTTTTATTACAAGAGGGCTAGAGTTGCGAAACCCTAGCCATGCCTGTGTTAGAGGGTGAAAATGGCAGAGATCGGCGCATAGAGGCGGCCGAAAGGGGAACGTGGCGGTCGGAGGTGGAGGTGGTATCACCACAATGGGGCAGAACTGGGCCGCAGGGATGAGAGGAGTTGCAGCAACAAGATGCATCCATGTGGAGCAGAGGGTGTCGACGCAGAAGGGGAGGAGGTTGCGGCTCAAGCGGCAGTGCTACGGGGAGTCGCCGCAGCAGGGAACGAAGGGATAAGGGAGCAGTGGTAGGAAGGTAGCGGGGACCAGGGGTGGCATTGATAGCGCCTACCCCTCTATGTATCCACAGTGGGTGGCGTGGTCATGGCCGTCGCCTCCCCACTGTGTAGAAACAGTAGGCGGCCACCCACCCAACCTACAAAGAGATGGGGCACCGGGGTAGGGCTTCGGCCCTCCCCACGCAAATTCAGTTTTCATCTTTTTTAAATTCATTTCTATTAAAACAAAGACTGACCTTATTACGCCGTAGGCGTTTCCCTCTGGGAAAGCCCCAGCCAGTTTTTTACAATCGATGGTTGGTAGTCTTCGAGGGGGGAATGACTACCATTCAAATCATCTCCTTCGTTAATTTTTATTTTCACCAGCTATCCATCTTTATCTTTTTCATTAATCAATGACATGACCTCGCAGGGGCTCCACCATTCTGTTTCAATCTGCGGTAGATTTGCATTTTCTATTTGATCATTGATTTAACGTCGCAGAGCTGCTTGAGTTATAGAAGTCCATAGTTATGAGATTTGCTTGTCTTCAGGGATTCATCGCTGGAAACAATCTTGCCTGGATCCATATGAGAAAGGCCAGGTTATATTTTAGGATCAACAGTGAAAAATGCTTGAGACAGAATGACTACCATTTAAGTCATCTGCACCATCCATCCATTTTCACCAGCTGTCCTTTTACAAGAGAGCAAGTCTGGACATTCACAGTCACTGTCAATGTGTAGGCCTTCTGCCATCGACACTCCTTTACACACCTATCACATACACACGCCTCTGTTTATGCCTTTTTTCACCTGCCATGATAAAATAAAACAATAAAACGTTCACCACAATTCAAGAATTCCCTCTGTAAAAACCCAAATGCCCAACCTGCCCCAAAATTCTTAAAAGGGAATGCAACAATACACTGAATCGACTGTGGAGATTCTCAAGTACACCACTTGCAGCGATGTGGGACAGCTACGTGCCATGTGTTCTTCTTTTCATCTCGATTCTCTATGTTGTTGCCCAATTCCAACGTTTATAACATTGAAAACAATAAAAAATTCACACTTATCTACGTGTTTCACCAGCCATTGGATTAAATTAAGTATCAACGGTGCCTGCATGAAATAGAGAGAGTCTTCTAGGGTTTATATGGAGGAACAATGAATGCCAATATTTTATAGAGACTGGTCTGTTAAAATAAATGTAGTCTTTATGCATTAGTTTGGTGGGTCTGTCACGGTTTGCGCCTCAATTGTTAACGTACAATGTTTTTAAGCAGGATTTGTTGGCGCAAAGAGCTCCCACTGACACATTGTATCTGCGATCTTTTTGGTCAATCTTTTGCAAATGCCACGCCATGTAAAAATTATCGGCTCAGTTCTGTTGCACGAATAACATGGAGTTGTTTTATTTGGTGATATAGTCCTGGTTACTTTGCTTGAGCTTCCAGGTTTCTAAAGCAAGTGAACCTGGAAGTATTCTACCCTGTTTGGGCATATTTCATTGGCATCCTGGGAAATGTGTTAAGCTATACATTCATGTGTTGTATATCAAAATGAAGCCCCTGAACTAAAATATCTAACATCTCAGGGTTTATGCAGTATAAAATTACAAAATACTACTTATTATTCTCGGAAGAAAATAACCATGATGAAGTTGGACTGCAATGGTTTGGTTTTGAAGTTTGATCGCAATGATTTTATCCCAAAACATTACAATGGAACGCATACCATAACATGAGGGAAAGGTCTAAACAACAAACTAAAAAGCATGGCTTACCAATGACCTCATTTTCATGTTTTATCCCTTTGTAGGTTACTGCAAATGCCCTACTACACATGTATGAAAAATGTGGAAGCAAATAAAGGGCACACAAGTAGTTTCAAAAAGAAAAAATCAAATCTTATAAACTTTAAGCAAATGCAACTGGGGAAGTGAAATTATCAACACAAAAACATTTTTTATTATCCCTTCCTGTGAGGGAATTGGAACTGAGCCCCTATATCCCCTGCACGCCTCTTCCTCCTTTCATCCTCCCCTGCAAGAAAAAGAAAAATCTAAAGTAAGGAATTTGCACTTCCTTTGATTGCATATTAAACCTAAAATCATAAAGAGGGCACGTGTAATATTTGCCAGCATATAATGCTCTTAAACTTACACGAGCAACGTCTAAGTTTTTCAGAAGACACTTGCAAAATGTAGAAGCATGGACATGACACGTATTAGCAACGAAATGCTCATCCACCCTATGCAATGCTTAAAAATGAATGGACGACGATAGACATGTCATGGCAGTCATCAATTTTACTCGGTTTCATTTATGCATCCCTGTTTTCCCATCCTCCACCTTTAAAACCACATTACCCTACGAGCACGAGCATCTGTATTTGTATTTGTCTTTGCCTTTGGAATCGATTAGCTATTTACCCCTTGAAATCCAGCCTATCATAATAAATGGAATTCATCTAATTTTATTTTAAATTGATTCATAAATCATTCCTTGCTCACTTTGTATTTTTAGCCTAGTTTTGACCTTAAAAATTTGACTTTTATCATCACAATGGTGGTGTTTTATTAGGGTTTTGTCTTATTATTTATTTATTCGGTTCACCTTTTGTATCAAGAAAAATGCCAGTTGTGTTCTTTAACTTAAATAGGAGAGATTATTTTAGAAATTATAATGCTACTTATTATTAAATCACTGTTAAAGACAAACTTCAATTTCGATTAAAATGTTACGTATTATTAAATCACTGTTAAAGACAAACTTCAATTTTGATTAAAATGTTAGATAATTGAAAGAAAGCATTATTCAATATTTCTTTAATTTCTTTTCAATGATTGATTTTAAGATTTGTTTTTTATTATAATTATTTTTGTTTTATTTACTATATTGTATTATTTTTCTAATAATATAGTTTTTCATACATAATAATTCAATAAAATCAATTCAAAAATAATTTTTACTTTATATATAATAGTTTAGATAATTGATTTAGATAATTGAAAGAAAAATCTATTTTAGATTTGATTACATTTTTCAAAGACTTTGTATAAATCTGAACCTAAAACTTAAAATTTTATATCGACTTCAATAACATTAAAAATATTCATTGTTATTATAATACTTTAAGGAAATTTTTAATATTAATAGTTTATTAAAAATATTTATTATTTTAAAAATCAACTTTAATAAAATATTATATTTAAAATACACAACTTTCATGTTGTTTAAATGTTTATATTGACTTCAATAACATTAAAAATATTCATTGTTATTATAATACTTTAAGGAAATTTTTATTATTAATATTTTATTAAAAATATTTATTATTTTAAAAATCAACTTTAATAAAAGTTTTCATTTAAAATACACAACTTTCATGTTGTTTAAATATTTGAATGCAATTGTTATTGTTTTATAATTGTCAAAATATTTTTCATTTAATAAAATATCTTTTTATAGTTATTTGAATATTAAATATCTCTCTTCTTTTTTTTTAGTGAATTTGAATCAAAATGAGCCTTATAATATAGGTTTCTCATTTCATATTAAAGTATATATAATAATTATTAAGTCTCTCTAACTGACTCTTTTTTTTCCAATTGTGCAAATCTTTTTGTTAAGAAAAAAACAACTTTCCCCGCGCTCAGAAACGCTTCTGCACAACCCATTATAACATGTTGACAAACCAACCACAATGCTTAAATTTCCTTTGCATTCAGATGCTTTCTTTCAACTATGACGGCTATTGCCATTCCTAGAGTGCCAATAACCATGCTTACAGAGATTCAAAATTATTAAATGTTTAACAAAATGTTTGGCAAGATCATCCTTTTTCCTTCCCCCCTTTTTTCTTTACTCGTAATCATTAAGTTTTAGTAATATAATAATTTTAAATATTATGAAATAATAAAAAGTAAAATTAATTTTTAAGTTAATAATATGTTATTTATATTATGATAATTTGTATTTTGTATAATATATTACATATTTTAAATTAATTTATATTTATTATTATCAAAAATATAATATCATGTTTTGTATCGAATATGTTGAAATTTGTACAATAAACAATCTTACCCTCTACAAATTAATAGATTTTTATTTAATAGTAAATGCTAAGTATTTTTTATTACAATTTGAATGTAAATTATAAATATATTTATATATTACATTGTTAGTGTGCTTTTTAACAATCTTACCCTCTACAAGTTAATAGATTTTCATTTTATAGTGTGATATATAGTTGTAGAAAGAGGGAGGACTATAAGGATAGATAAATATTGAGTGATATATATGCCAGAATGTGTGTGTGTGTGTGTGTGTGTGAGAGAGAGAGAGAGAGAGAGAGAGAGAGAGAGAGAGAGAGAGAGAGAGAGAGAGAGAGGTGTGTGTGTGTGTGTGTGAGAGAGAGAGAGAGAGAGAGAGAGAGAGAGAGAGAGAGAGAGAGAGAGAGAGAGAGTTGTGTCTATGCGGCCACATAATTGCACCTTAGTAAACAAAATATGTTGTTAATAAATGTGTTAACAACATGTGTATTAGTCTATTGTATTAATGTGTGTTAGTAATTTGCAAAAAAATACAATAGACTAACACACATGTTCCTAACACATTTTGTTAACAACATGTTCTGTTTACCAAGATGCAAATATGTGGCTTCATAGACACAACAATGTGCGGTGTGTGGGGGGAGGGAGGGGGCAGAGATAGGGAGAGGTGTAAAGGGAAGAGCATGAGATAGAATAAGGAGATAGAGAGAGATGTGGAGATGGAGAGAGAGAGAGAGAGAGAGAGAGAGAGAGATGTAAATCTCAGCAGAGAACATATTTTGTTCTCATTTATGGGATCCTCTACTACTACTTTCACTTGTGATTCAGATTATTTTTTAATGAGATGTGTTAGATTGATGGCTCCCAATTTCAACAAATTTATGTAAAAAAGTTGTGATATCTACTAACTGATATGTGGGATATTATTATATGGATCAACAAGACCTTAAATTCGAATTGGAATGAGAACATTTGGTATGTTAGGTGAAGTCATATATGGTCTAAGTTTATTTTTAAAATGTCACTTTTTCATTTTCATTTTCTACTTTCAAAGTAATCAAAACATCTATGGCGTCGCCATTCGTACTCCCGTCTAATCCTTTGTGTGGGGCATGCTATTGAAGTTAGTAATTTTGTATGTGGCCATCCGTACACCAATCCAGTTAGTCTTCCAAGATATTTGTGATACCAAAGAAGAGGGCATCGTCTAAATAGAAAAAGGGTAAACATGAGAGTTGGAGATAGAAAACCATAGAATTTAAACAATAAAATTCCATGCTATAATTTATAATCAGTCGGCCACCATTTTTCACAAACAACATACAATTAACTGATAGAAAATGTCTCCCAATGATTTCCAGCCTTTCCAAGTCCTGCCAATAGGATTTTGTTTGTATTTCAGACAATAGAATTTTCACTTCTCGGCCTTTGATGAATTGAAGGAAGATGAGCCAATATGGACAAAAATGCTCTAAAGAAATGGCTCTTTGAGGGTTATGATCCATTCATTCATTTATCTTGGGTTTTTTTGGTTTGATTCAAAGAAGATCAGTTTTATTCAGAAGAGGATATATCAGACTTGAATTTTTGACCGGCTATGGAGAAAATTCACAGTAGATATGGATAAGAAATAATTTGGTGATTTAAAAATAAAAACGCGTCAAAACAAAATGGGTAGAACAAGGAAACAAATTTGGCAGTAGGAAATTCAACTTGAATTTTTTTTTTTAAGAAACTCGTGAAGCTACGGGGATGTTTCTTCTTAAATAAGACAAACTTCCAATCGGGTGATGCTCAACCTTCCAATGGTCGTCCACACTCATGCACTGTTATGAACCGTAGATCTTTCCATATGAAAGACCCTAGGCTAAATTTTACAATCTAGGTGGGCAATCATGGAGACAGAATGACTACCATTGAAGTCATCTAAAGAGTTCATCGATTTTCACCACTTTACATGTCAAGCTTGTTATTTGAAGTCTTCTATTCTATCCTTTTTAATCCATAACAGTGTTGACAACATAATTTTTTTGTCTTCTATTTGTCACTCAATATGATCTTCACACAGTTTTAACAATTAAAATGTCAGAGATGACCATTATATAAATTTTGACCATCCATTGTCATCATTCTAGTTGGTTCAATTTTTCTCATTGTACACCATTACATCACCATTTTGGCAAATTGCATACTAATTAATGGCGTCCACTCCATTAGTGTCTTTGTCGTAAGAATCGGTAAGCGCATTTCAGGGCCCACTTACGGTGCGAAGAGATGAAGTGACAAATTTAAAATATGTTCTTAATATGTGCTTAAATCCCCTCACGATATTTGACATTCTCTTTACATTTTACTTTTAATTATTTATATTGTATTTATTGTTCTATATAAATGTTTCAAAATTAAGTTTAAAATAATGCAGTTATTTATATTAATATAATTAAAAAATTATTTATAAAATAAATATAAATACTTTTTCATTTATATTTTGTTATAATATTTTTACACGATCATATATAAAATAAATTTATACTTTTTTAAAAATTTATTAAATATTATAAATAGTTGAAATAAGAATATTGCCTAAACTTATTTCTTTTTATTTAAAATATATATATAATTTTTAACTCAATAATACATTGAAATTAAATTGAGATAAATATTTCAATTATATACAATAATTTAGGTTTTTCAAAGAAAAAATGAAATAATTTCATTTCTAGATTTGGATAAAAGATGGATTTTAAAATTTCATAAAGACATTCATTCAAAGTAGATTTAATTTCTTTGAAAGGACATCTCTTATTATCATCTTACGTCAACCAAACCCAAATTTGATGCTATGCTGCTTTTTCATTTTTAAAAAAGAGACAGAAAATGGACGGACAACGTAGGCAATTCAATGTTTGGCAAAAGGTGTTGATGGCTAGGAATATATCAATGAACGCCTCCGTAGCCTATAAGCCTTGAGCTGGATTTGAAACATACAATCTATAAATACTTAAAGGTATAAGAAAGGGGTCGTGGAGAGATGGATGGATAGAGATAGAGAGATATTTCTAGATAAAGTGATAATGTGTGTGTGTGTGTGCGTGCGCGCGCGAGGGCAAGAGATAGTGTGTGTGTGTGTGTGTGTGTGTGTGTGTGTGTGTGTGTGTGTGTGTGTGAGAGAGAGAGAGAGAGAGAGAGAGAGAGAGAGAGAGAGAGAGAGAGAGCAAATGGAAGATGTACAAATATAAAAAATAAAATTAAAAAGTATGAGAGATGGAGTAATATAAAGATAAAGATGTAAGTAGAAAGTAATAGAGAGAAGTAAAAAGGGGGAGATATATAGGCATAGAGAGTGATAGAGAGATGACAAGATAGAGATCCATATAGAGGGAGAGATGGGAGAAGAAATATAGAGATGTAAAGATTAAAAGGGATAGGAAGGGGGTGATGGAGAGAAATGGTTGGACAGAGATATAGATGAATATAAAGTGGGAGGATGGGGAAAAATAGATAGAGATTTAGACATAGATCAAGAGGTAAAGATAGAAAGAGATCTAGGGTGATATAGAGGGAGTCATAGAGAGGGAGAGATAGAGAGGAAGAGTTATGAAGATATGTAGATGGTGAGGTATATTAATACAAAGATAAGGAGAACTAGAGAGGATGAGAAGGAGTGANAAAGAGAGCTAGGGTGATATAGAGGGAGTCATAGAGAGGGAGAGATAGAGAGGAAGAGTTATGAAGATATGTAGATGGTGAGGTATATTAATACAAAGATAAGGAGAACTAGAGAGGATGAGAAGGAGTGACAAACAAAGGGACAAATATTTAAATGACCTTTCCATACCTATATGGCGTTCCCATTGCACACTAAGGTGCGTTTGCTAGTATATATATATTAAGAGTGATAGTTAAAATTGATTTTTCTTTATTTTGTATATATATTTCCACATTAATAAATATAGAATCATATATTTATTTACTATCTTTTTAATTTAAATCTGTAATAAGATAAGTCTTAAACTTTATAGGAAATAATTGAAATTATATAATACCCATCTAGTTAATCTTTCAAACCAAGTTATCAAGCATTTAAATAAAAGCATTTAATCTAAATTGATTACAATGTTTCTTTATAAAGTTTATTAGAAAAGAGTTAGTCATCATATGGCTAATTTTTATTTTATTTTTTTGTTAAAAATAACAATTACAAAGCATAGGTTAAAATCCTTTGTTCCTTTATTCATAGAAATACAATTTTATGATATACAAAGTTTCAAACTACAAGGTTACAACTTTTCACTTTTAAATTTACAAGACTTGTTTTTTCACCTAATACTACAAGCTCAAAATTTACAATATATGGATCGTGAATACAATCATCACATGGGTTATTAACAAGATCACCAAGTGGTGGTTTTCAACAAGATCTCCAATGCATGTTTTCCAAGAGCTCCAAATGAACTTTCAAGTAGATCAAATGACCATGGAGGCTCACCTCCCAACCTAGGCCTTTGCAAGGCCACCCCCAAGCTTGGGGATTCAAAATTGAACAAGGATACAAACAATAAAACACAAAACTTACTCAACCAACAAGCTCAACAAAAAACTCCTTCCCATGGCTTAACAAAAAGAGGGTCTCCAAGAGGCCTTCATCAAATGGGGTGATAGTGGATTAGCTCAGGAGGAGATGCCAAAGCACAATATACTGAAAGCAAGTGACACATGGACTTGTACAACCAACTTCCTCAAGATATAAAACCATGACCTCTAGCCATCAAAACTTCTCCTTATGACCCCCTAGCTCCCTCAGGCTTGCTTGGAATCATGGGGAAACAAAAGCACCCATGTTTATAACTCCTCACATGGGAGAATCTAGAATACATGGTGTCTCAACTATCACCCCTTCAAAGTTACTCTACCCTCCCAAGCGTGAGTGTACCTTGAAGACTCCAAAATCAAGTATAAGCACAAAAGAAGCACAACATAATCATGAATTTAAAGAACATGCATGGAGTACAATTACATACAAGACTCCATTAATGGATCTCTAAGCTTTTTACATGTATAAAAAATAAAATTTCTTCTTTACACTAAGAGGCCAACCTGAATTCAAACTATAGAAAAATGGATGGTGGCTTGTGAAGATCTTTTCCTTTTAATCCTATTCCTTCTCCAAATTTCTCCTTCTACACTAAAATTATCTCTAAAAGTAGAGAGTGGGTGAACAACCCAATCTCCCACTAAACTCTTCCCTATATAGGCCTTCTCCTCAGATATCAAGACCTCATTAACGAGAAAGAGACCCTAACCCATTCCATCTCCCACTTGTATCTCCTCTCCATAAATGGAGTTAAATGCAAAAAAGGAAAGAAATTTTAGCTTAACCAAAGTTTTCCAACTCTCCAAATTCTCCACTTCCCAAAATTGAGACTTTAGGAGAGTCATAAATGAGTTTTAAGGATCTTAATGGGCTACAAATGACCCCTAACCCCTAAGGTACATAGTGGGGTAGTTATTTTTTACCCTAGTTACCCTCTGGGAGCCCAAAAGACCCTCCTAAACTCTTCCCAAAGTTAACTCACGAATTCCAAGTCAAGTTGACCCATCTCTACAAGTTTCCCAACTCAAGGTAAACTTGGGTACTACACTATGTAACACCCTGGTTTAGAGTTAATCCTATACTTAGTCAAATCTACTAGTCATGCTAACACATAGAATGCACATGTGTCAAGTGACACAACAATATTGCATAAGCATGACTTGTTTACACATTTACTAAATTAAATTAAATACAATCATGCTTCATACTTTTATGAATAAAAAATATAATACAACAAGGTCCATGTATCTTTTTATAAACAAGAGCTTAGTGCCATAGTGATAACATAAGTTCATTCCTGAATCCCTATTTAGTACCATTGTCACTATTCCTACACACTCATTGCGCACATAAGTATGTCCAATAAAACATCATATATATCATAACAAAATTAATCATGCATTAACACTTGCATTTATAAAATATCTCTTTAAAATTAAAGCAACATATGTACATTAAATTAAATAAGCATAAAATGATTTCCTTAAACCATTTTACATTATGATAACATCTTCATATTAAATAAATGTAATGCATCATCAAAACCAAATCATAACTGAAATCTGCATTACTAACATAAAGTATCACATAGGTTCCCTGATTACATAATCAGGTGATGTATACAAGTAAAGGATTCAAAAGATCCATAAGTAATACATGTGTCCCAATAGTCTAACTATAACAAAAGTTAGTATCAACTATAGAGTATAGAAAAGAAATGCAATGCTAATCTATGATGGACTCGGGTAGGCCTCACATCTAAGTTGAAAACTTGAAGGACTAAGACCTAGGAATTAATTTTCCAACTCATGACTTCTAAGTTCATCAATTATCCTAAATAGTGTTTTCAGAGGTTCCGAAACTTCGTTGGGTGTTTTCAAGATCTCAACATGAAATGCTAATTTAGGAGATAAATTTAAACATAGAAAGCCAAATGCTTGGTCATACTTATTGAATTTTTTTTCTTTATCCTTAGCTGCATTAGGTTTTTTTTTCTATTCTCATTGTTACCCTATATAAGCCTTTATTCTTTAGTACAATAATTAATTTCAAATTATAATCATGATAATTGAAAGGAGTTAAGGGTTGTATAGTCACATTAGGATCCATGCTATTAGACTTAAACTGTTGCTTGTAGAATGCACAAACAAAGAGCACTTCATGAGGAACTGTGAAAAATAAGAAAACACACAACACCCCCTTGATTATATTTTTGTGCCCCCCATGATGACATCGTCTCACCTAGTTTCTTATGTGATCAAAAGTGTAAATAACACTTTTTGACATAGATAGTAACACAATAAATTGTTACAAATTACGGTCATAGAAGGACTTTTCTTCAACTTCAAACAAAAGTAAAAATGGGCAGGAAAAATGGGTGACCTTTTTCAATAAATGTAGATATAAAACCAATTACCATAGGTCCAAAACCGTCAACCTTTTCATGCACCAAAGTTGAAACACAGTTGTGCACTAAGGTTGAAATGCGGAGGCATTGTCATCGGAGGATGTCGTTGGTATACGGGTATCGACCAAAATAGTAAATGTGCCATCAGTGACTGGATATTCTGCACTTATTGAAAAACTAGAGCCTTAAAAATGTCGTGGTCTGCTAAAAAAGTAGACCCCATTAAAGCTGGTCGTAGCCCTTCAAACCACCATAAGCACTCTGCTGGAAGATCACTAAGAGTTAGAGATGGTAGAGAACGCAACCATCAAAGGTCCTAGAGGCTTCAAAATATCACTTACTTTCTCTCATACCATGAAGAAATCACCAAGATCTAAGAGATTAAAATAAATCACAATAACAAAATGAGTCCAAAGTCTACACTAGTACATTAGGCCTATATTTTAGACCAAACTTTTCGACGGGAAGCCAATTTGGCTTGTGAAACTCTTTTTTTTTGGTTTATGCTCCCGAAAATTTTGAAATATCGACATCTATTAAGTTTAAGAAGAAATGTCAAAATATCGACAAACACGGGATTATATAGAAAAAAAAAAAAAAGTGTTAAACACAATTTTCATTTGCTGCGATTGTGTGCCGAAGTGCTTTTGGCAAGAGGAGGCGGGTTCAAGTGTTGCAATTTTGCACAAAAAGTAAGGGCACTTAGCTGGAGGCATTTCCCACATTTAAATTTTGTTTTGAAACCTCTTAGCTACAGGCATTTCCCTAAACTAGGGTTTTTTTAGCTTCCTATTTTTATTTATGAATTCTCAGGCGGTTGAAGGTGTACAAACAATCTGAAACTATTCAAAGGCATATACAACAGCATTAAATGCTTCATATTGTCCAAATAAGTGCGCGCCAGGAACAAGGATAGGAATTGTGGCACCTGGTAGTGAAATCACAGCTAACATAAGGGTTAGATGTTCTTCATCAAGCCCGCTTGAAGTCTACAACGGGTCTGAAATAGATAATTTACCAATAATCAGGTGACTAGTATTGGAAAAATTGAACTTGGAATTGATCGTATGTAATCCAGTCAATATAAATCTTTATTGAGTTCCAAAGGGAAAATAGTTCTATTACCAATCACTGTCTTTATATTTCAGTTTGTTTTGGTCATGTTGTCTCCAAAAAAACACTCCTTGTCTTAAAAACCTCACTAATCGAATGAGTTAAAACTTTTTATATTGATGCATTTGTAACAGTCTTGATTCTTTTGTCCCTGCTTAACAATGATGAGTGCCATCATTTGATAGTTCTGCGTGAACTCTCCAAATGAAAGTGATGATTGGATGCTGAGAGCCATGTGAGCTTTGTGAAGTGGGATGACATAAAAGTCATGGGTGATAGTATGCTCATCTAACACCACATTGTTGGACGACCTACTAGCAGGCCAATGAACAAACCATTGGCAATCGCCACTTCGAACATTGAAAATCAATGATTTTCAATTTGAAATGTGCTATCACTTTCAGATCAATAAAGTTAGGGGTTTCTCCTGCATCAACAAGTGCCATTATGTGTTGTCTCCCAATCAGAGTAGGAAGAAACTCCTCCATCCCTTCTTGGGTTCACACATCCCTGTATCTGATATGTCCAGGATACATGTCAGATATTGTACACTTATGTTCCCAAAAAACCCTTCATTCTTCAACTATGCTGAATACTATTTGATTTGATTTTTTAAAAGTTTGATGTAAATCTTCCCAAGTTTAATCTTAAAAAACTTTATTCATGCAATTTTATTTTTGGTATAAACAAAACCTACACCAAATGAGAAAGGCAAACAAAATTTTTTTCTATTTTAGCGACCCATTCTTTTGGGTTGTCTTCCAATGCAGGTCTACTATTTTTCATGTATTGTAATATTTTTTACAAATTGTAAAGTGTTAAATTAAATTTTATTTATTTATGTAGCATTTATGTGTCTATATTGTAGTTGAATAAATTAAAATCTCCTCTAATAACTTAGAAATTTGTGTTAAATATATGTGTATGTGTTTTTAATTAATGTTGTATCTAGTCGTATTCATATTGGGGATCTTAATAAATGGTCGTATCTGTATCCGATACCGTATCCGTGTCCATGCAAATTTGCTCTCAATCCTTCCTTTGACTTGAAAAGAATAGTACCTTGTTGCCCCTAACAAAAAAACAAAAATAGCTGGTTGCATTCTCTCTTCAAGTGATTGCATAGCTTCAGTTACTACATTTGTTGGTGAGACCTTATTCTTTCACACTTTGTGCCTTTGTACAAGACTCAAATTCCCCCTCCCCCCCCTCCTCCGTCATCTGAACACACCTTGATCAAATTGGCTTGTCCTTTTTCCAAGCATCTACATGCTAGATTCAAAGGTTCTATATAATTGAAGCATAGTTGTTTTCTTTGCAACTCATTGCAGTTCATGTCCCCTAATTGCTAATTTAAAAATGTGTCTTTCTTTTTGGAATTTGTTTGGTTAAGAGGGTGTACTTCAAAGTTCTTGTGGAAAAGGTTTATACCAAGTTGTTTTAACGCCCCAAGCTTACACCCAAGACAATAATAATTAAAAAATAGGATGATCAAATTTTTTATGACTCAAGATTAACATGGAACAAGTCCAATACACTCTGTTGTGCACTAGGTGTCATCGAACCATGTGTGACATGTTTGGCACACACTAATTCACAACAAATGGTGACACAAGTGGGAGACTTAAACCACCACTAGTCAAACCAGTATGATCAATTCAAGTAGTGAGTTTTAGTGGAGATTTGGGGTTCCCATGCCAATCGATGAATCCTTGAAACTTGCCTACTGAGCCTCTCTCTTGGCATCTCAAGATTCAAGAGAAATAAAAACAAACTACACCAGGTAAATTTGAATCTTGGGCTCATAGCAATTGTGCATGATTCTTGAGTGACACCTTGCCAATTGATCACTGTGGGCCTTGAAGTCTAATCTACACTGTGCATTTTAGACTTGATGATTAACATTCTGCAAAACATGAAAATATCAGCCCATTTTTTACTTTGGTATTATTTCACCTTGGACTTTGGAGGGAAATAACAATATGCAGCTCAGACTTTAGAGTGCAAGAAGTATTCAACACCTTGGAAAATCTCACTCCAAGGATAAATTATAATTGTCATGAGAAATGCAACTTTGAACTCCAAGATCTGTGTAAAGTGGAACATGGACTCAGATTTTCAGCTTGTAGAAAGTTTAAAAGTAAAAAATCTGCAAGTTTAGTTTTTTGCAAGCAGTGAGTCATGTCTTCCTTGTTTTTCCTACTATTTAAAAATGAATCAAAGTAAACATTTGAGTGCTTATGGGCTCTATATTGGCTAAAAAAGAACTTGAAAAAAGGATAAGATTCCCTCAAAACAAGGTAAAATATGAACTCATGTTTCTAGAATAACAATGCAATAAGCATTATGATATCAATATTATCAAATTATTGAATGCAAATTGCATCTCCACGGTATATAAGAATGAGCATAACATAAGATTCCATTTCAAAATATAATATCTAAACAACATGAAACAATAACTGAATGTGGAATGCCCCATCTGAAGGACCAAGGCAAAACCCAACAAAACAATATTCTTTTTTCGAAGCAACCAACAACTCCAAAGACACTACAACTACATGTCACACTTGGACTACAACGTGCACACGTGTCACAATGAACATGATAACACAGAGGAACAATTGCATGACAACCTCACCATTGCATAAGAAAGGTGGCACCAGTGGAAGACTAACAATTGTGGGACAAGATCTCTATGATGGACCAATGAGTGAAATGGGACAGTAATATCTCAATGTCCTCATATGAATATCTTACTTCAAACATGATGGCTATTAGAGGTTAAAGTGTTGAAACATTATCAATTCCATTCAAATCAGCTAATACCTGTATGCGCCCTAAAATGGTCGCCTAGACTTTGGCCCCCATTTTTCAATTTATCAAATCCCTGAATCAATATTTTCAAATATCAACAATATCAATTATATCAATTTCCTTGATCAAATCATAATCAATTTAATATTTCCTAAGGTTTGAGCCTTATTTAATTTAAAAGAGAAAAAAATAAAAATAAAATCCTTATTTAATTAATAGAACATGCTCTCTTTTAATTAATTAAAAATCTCTTTTAACAAAATCACTTTATCCTAAGCCTTTTTTAATTAAAAGGAATTTCCTCCTCTTTTATTTAAATAAACAATCCCCACTTTTCTTCTTATCCTATATTGCACAGATAAAACATTATTCTTATTTTATAAAAAGGGAAAAAACACTTTTTGTCTTATGTGGGACACAAAAGTCAACTCCTATTTTCCTATTGGAGGATATTTGTGCACAAGGATCAAGCTTCCATTTTTCTC